>PVJL010011741.1:0-40976 GCA_004026885.1 Lyroderma lyra
ATAAGTCTTTGCGGACAAAGGTTTTCAAGTTCTTTGGGTAGATCCCCAGAAGGGGGATTGCTGGGTCAAATGGTAGCTCCATTCCCAATTTTCTGAGGAACCTCCACACTGCCTTCCACAGTGGTTGTACCAGTTTGCACTCCCACCAGCAGTGTACCAGAGTTCCTTTTTCTCCACATCCACTCCAGCACTTGTTATTCCTTGTCTTGTTGATAACAGCCATTCTCACAGGTGTGAGGTGGTATCTCCTTGTGGTTTTGATTTGCATTTCCCTGAGAGCTAATGAGGATGAGCATTTTTTCATATGTCTGCTGGCCATTTGTATTTCTTCGCGGGAGATGTGTCTGTTTAGTTCTTCTGCCCACTTTTCAATTGGGTTGTTTGTTTTTTTGTTGTTAAGTCTTATTAGTTCTTTATATATTTTAGATATTAGACCCTTATCTGATGCGTTATTTGCAAATATTTTCTCCCACTTAGTTGTGCTTGCTTCGGCTTTAGGTTTCTATAATCTTCAAGGATCTGGAACTTATTTCTGGAACCGAGTAGATGGGGGTTGTGGTTCATATATTTTCAAAACATCTGAATATGCTTGGCAACCCAGACAAACCTGTGTTAGTGAATTTGGTTAATTCCAAGCACTGACATCTGGGGTTTGATAATCACACTGGGCATTTGTCACCTGTGGGAGAACATCCTGTCATGCCCTAGTCTTTATCCCTACCCTGGTCTGCCATCCTGATAAATTGAGTTACCACACAAGGACTTCTTAAGTGATCCAGTTCAGCCCATCAGAACTGAGGAGAAAGTACTCAGAGCCCAAGGCTCTGAGAATGCAGAGAATGGTCTACAGTGATGCCTTCTACCAGAGCGTGGACATATGGCAACTAAGGCCTTTCAGGGAGACAGATAGGCTTTGCATTTATGTTCCTTTTGGTTTTAAAATAAAAATAAATATATGTTTTTCATTGATGACAAAAATGCTTTATGTTCCTTGTAGAGAGTTTAAAGAAATAAAGAAGAAGGTAAAAATCGCCCTGAAATCCAACTGCAGAAATGAGCACTGCTAACAGTGTAATGTCTCTCTGACCACACACGCCATCGACACATAAATGGGGTAAGCTTTGTGTTTTGTCTCCTACTTTTCATTTATCAAAATGATCCATGCCAATGTTGTTCTATGGCTTTGGATACAGAGTTCCAATGTTATTTTTAATGACCGCATAGCATATTATCAAATGTACTGTAATTCACCGCTCAATCACATCTAGTTGTTTCAATTTCTTTTTTGTTTTTATTTACCATGCTGTGATGACTGTCTTTGTACGTACATTTTTGTGCATCTTTCTGGTTGTACAGCTGAGGATAAATTCTTCATCTTGAGATGAAGGAGATGTTAGTCATTAATAATTGCAATGCACAGGGTCAAACTGCCTCTGGGAAATATATAACACTTTCTGTCCTAGCAGTGTAGGAGAGGGCCCATTTCCCTCCTCCGTTGCCATTGTCAGTTTTATTTTTGGTTAGTCCGATAGGTTAAAACTGATGTACTATTGCTGTGTTGATTTGCATTTCCTAAATCATTCCCCTTTGGAATGTCACAGAGGTAAAAAAGATGACTTCATCGGAGGCTCGCAGAGTGCCGACTCCCCACAACCTGTTGGTGGCCCTGCTCTATGCCACATCCACCTGAGCTCCCTTGGTCCTGAGTGAATCTTCCCACTTCTCTCCCTCCTAGGATTAGAAGAGGACAGCTTCACTTTAGTCAATGGAACCTGGGAAGTCGTCAGAAAAGTCAGAAATGCCTAATGCTGCCTGTGACCTAGTGTGAGGGGAGATTGGAGAGCAGCTGGTGGGAAGCTGAGTGCCCGGCGTGGCAGCTCCATCCAGCAGCCTGTGCTGTGACCTCGTGCCATGGTGACCAGCGGGGCCGGAGGGGGCTGCAGCAGCCAGCTGCTCCTTCTAGGGCTGGCGTGCAGCGGTTTCCTGCCTCGCTGAGTGGCCGTTGCTCCGTGGTGATGATTCATGGCATTTGGAAAGTGTGTCTGTGTTCTGAACAGGGAAGTGAAAAAGAGCACAGCTGAGGGCAGTGCAGGTCAGGAGAGGGGCTGTCACAAGATGGGAGGCTTTACTTTGGAAAATGCAGGGGGCAGGGAGGCACCGTGAAGTTGTGGTGGTGGCCTACATGTGGGAGTGGGGCCCTGCTTGCTCTTCTTCAGGGCACCGGCTTTTCCGAGTGGCCGTCGTTAAGTGGCCCCTCGGTAGTGGCTACATCTTGGCCGAGCCGCTACGGGTGGGAGGAAGTGGACGAGTGATTCAGTGAGTGTCGGCTTCCTCTCTGACTCAGGATTGAATTGTTTCTGAGGGTGGTGGCGGAGGGGCCCATGTGGCTTTAGCAGATGCTTTGATCTTGGAGTTGAAACCGAGGCTCTGACCCTCTGGTCACTGGCCCCGCTTTGGCCCTTTCAGATGAGTGCGGGGACTCGGCCAGATTTGCGGCCTTCTCGCGCGCTGGGGGAGCCCTTCTGACTCAAGGCCCTCCTGCGGTTTCAGCTATGGAGCCCTGTGAGGTGGGAGCTGATGTGTCTCCTGGGGCTGCCTTGTATTTGGGGGTCGTATTTGGGGAAGTGGCTAAGTTTTGAGGTGCTCAGCCTAGGCCGGTGCTGGACTGATGGAGGAGACCGTTGGACGAGCTCTCCTGGAGTCTGTGTGTCAACTGAGCGATGACATGACAGAAGAGGGCGGCCACTGCCTTCCTGTGAGAAGGGTCCTGGTTGGCTCTTTATTCCAGAGCACTGAGTTTGCCAAGGATCTGTTGTTAGTGTGTGGCCTAAAGGGCCACCCCTGCTGTCACCTGAAACCTGTTCTAGGAGACATTTCAAATATCCAGATAATTGCCTCTGCCTAAGAGAGTATCGTCATGAAAGTATTGACTTGATAACGACTTTGAAATAGGCTGACCAGATGTCCCGTTTTAAATGGGACAGTACCCTGTTTTCTGTCTCATTTAACATGAATGGTATGTCTGGTCAGCCCACTTTGAAATCCTCTCAAAATTGCTGCAGGGGTTCTGCATTCCAGGTCCTAAATAACTTTGGATGGCAGTCTCCTCTCCCAGGTCACTTCTGTCCCTTTTCCATGTTTCCCCTCTGTCTCCTCCTGTTTCCATGGCCAGCGCCGAGGTCAGCTGGTCTAACTCAGGCAGGAGGGCTAGTATCCAATCATCAGTGTTGTTAACGACACTATTATTAGCCACCCACCAGAGAAATGCAACTGAAACCAGTTGGGGCTTCCACAAGGGGGTCTGTGTGACAACAGCGAAAGGGAAGAAGGGCGGCGAGGACGCCTGCAGCTGGGACCCGGCCCTGCAGGCACTCTCCCACTTCTCACATCATCTACCATCAACCTTAACCTCTTGGATTAGCTTTCTCCACACGGCAGGGAATGTACACAATGGTACTTCTGCTTGTCACACCTCACTGCTAGGGAGGAACCGAGCATGTGAGTCCCAGAGAGAGGCCTTGATGGTCACTGGGTTCAGGTGACCATCACTGGCTCAATCACTGTGGCCGGGGGTGGGGTAGGACTTCTGAGAACATGTGGCAGCTCCCATCTGGATGCTATGATCACTGCAGGGAGGGAGAATTGTCCAAAAGAAGGGGCTCTTGTCCCAGACAAATAAGCAATATACCCACCACCTTGGGGCTGAAGGCAGCTGTCAGCAGCCACCCTGAGGTGAGGACCACGACCTGAGACGCTGCCTCTCTGTCCCCAGAGCCCCTTATGTAGTTGCTTAAAAATCCATAAAAAAACAGGGGTTTTCTCAGCTAGATTTTGGGGAGACACATGCCTGGGGCTGCAGCTGTGTGATTTTCTGAGGAGGATCTGAGCAGCAAGTGAGGGAAGAACAAAGGAGCCATTCTCAGAAGCATGGCGAAAATGAAACCAAATAAAAACCCCATGAAAATCCCTCCGAGGCCAGAGGAAATACCACCTCGATGCTCTGAGCCGCATACTTGGTCATAAAGGAGAGATTCAAGGATGGGCCAGGTCTGAGGCAGAATGTGCTGGAAACAGTGAAAGGGAGCTGTCCGCAGGGGAGGCCTGTTGGTGTATTTGTGTGGCGTGTTGTTCAATCCAGGAGCTGTCCCGGGACCAGGGTTCACGGGGATCCTGGAAGAGACAGGACAGGAACTTTAACGTGTGCGCAGAGTCGGTATTGTCAGCTGGCTGCGCGCTGCCGGCCCTGCTAGATGGTTGGGAGAACTCTGACCTCTACGCCGTCACCAGAATGCCTGTTTGGAGATCCCTTTGAAGACTGATTAAGTAACTGCTCATAGCACAGATCACAACAGTCGAGTGACGAAGCTGAAGTATTTGTAGGAGGCAGGAGAATGCATCCGTTATGAAGCTGCCGGGCCTGTCGCCTTCCTGTTCCTCTAACCTGGCTTCCTTGCTATGGCCACAGTGTCGGGCCCACAGCGTGTTTTAAGGCAATGCAGTTGAGGATGTGGACACTTTCACTCTCACTTCATGGGTATGACAATATCCCAGGGAGAGAGCATCACCTGTCACCACACAGCAGCTGGCTGTGGCCGGGGGCAGGTAGCCCTCTGTGCATAGCTAACCTCAGATGTTGTTCGTGCGGGCTGTCCATCTGGCTTGGGGCCCTGGGCTGCTGTGACCCACAGTGGTGGGGGATGTTCCCCCCATGTCTCCCAGGGTGCTGCAGGGCAAGCATGAAGGAAAGTCTGGTTTTCATCTGGTGGTGTCACGCCTCTGGGCATGGTGCCTCTGCTCTCAGTTTTGGCCAATTGGACAAGAGCTGGCCAGACTTCTCTGGGCGTAAGGTAGTGACCCCTTTGCCACTTTACTCCCCTAATGATCTCTGAGACCCCATTGTAGATGGAGGTGAGAAAGGACTCAGGATGCTGATATTGGTTCAGCCCTCTGGGTTCTAGGACTAGTTTTGATGTGTGTTCATCAATTCATTCATCATTGATCCACCTCCTTCTCCATTCACCAGGGCTGTCATTTAGTCACTCAGTCACAATAAGAATGTGCTTTCTTATCTTTTATCTCCACTGTCAGGCTCAGAGCCAAGCCCATACCAGGGGCTCTACACACATTTGCTGACTTCTTTTCCTGCTTTACCTTTGTTATGATTAAAGTCCTAACCCCCAGGACCTCAGAATATAACTATATTCAAAGATAGGTTCTTGAGAGAGGTAATTAAGTTAAAATGAGGCCCTAATCTAATCTGACTGGTGCCCCTACAAGAAAGGGAGATTAAAACACAGACACCCACAGAGGGAAGGCGATGTGAAGACACAGGAAAAAGACAGTCATTGACAAACTGAGGACACAGGCCTGGAGCAGATCCTCCCTCAGTGCTCTCAGAAGGAACCAACCCCAGTGACACCTTGATCTTGGCTCGTCCAGCCTCCAGAACTGTAAGGAAACAAATTTCTTTTTATGCTGCTTGGTCTGAGGTACTTTGTCATGGCGGCCCAAGCCCACTAAGACAAGGTTTCAACACATTTTGGAGCACATAACCATGTGCAAGGAGTTTTAGGAGGTCTGCAAACTTTCTAGAGAATCCAGGAAAAGGGAAATAGCAGTGAGCCCACCCTTTCTTCATTTCTCCTTCTGAACCCCTCTCTGTTCAGCTTCTCATTCCCTCCACCTCCAACAGAAAGCAGAAATTTAGGAGGAAGCAAAACAGGATGTCCCAGCAGATACCACTCTATAGAAGTTCTGGAATAGGTGAAACCCTTTAACACAGACAAGGAAACACCCCCTTTTTCTCTGGAGCCCTCTCTACCCCTACAGGGTTTTATTGAGCACATGGGTATGCACACACAAGGCTGGAACACACCATGGCACGATGGAATAGCCATGTGTGTGCCTGAGGTGGATTGGAGACAGGCCCACAGCTATTGTGGACACATTGTGACTGGGAACTGGCAGGCCATGTACCAGAGTGTCCCTAGCCCCAGGGTCGTGGTGCACAGTGGCCGACAGGGACCACAGTCAAGCCTTTCTCTGGACTATGAGTTACACCCCTCATTGCCCTTGGTGACTACAGATGATGCCAACATCATGCTTATACACAACTGCTGCAGGAGAGCTGCCCTGTGACTTCTGGCCTTAACTGGTGGCTATGGGGCTGTGATCTCTTTGTCTTTAGAAATCAAGAGCTCATTTTATCATGGAATACTGTGGAGATGTCTGGGAACATCTCTGAGACTTCAAACCTATCTGGCCTTGTAGGAAGCCAGGTTCATTTTCAAATGCCCAGTGCAAAAGTCCCGATAGTTCTCGTTTTTCTATGGTGTCTGCCATTTTCCACCAAAGTCATCTTCCAGCACACAACTGAACAGTACACCTGTCCCCATATGGGATCCTTTCGCAACCTAGCCTTGCTCACTGGTTTTAAAGGGAACTGGAGACCAAGAGCTCAGTGTTGACCAACCGGTGCCCTATTGCATAGTACAGGGTCCCCAAAGCACTTTGGCAAAGCTATGACTGCCACTGTGGTTGCAGCCAGTTTCTGGGTGCATGCCAGGGAGGGTAGTGTGCACATCATGGTCACGCGTACTGACAGTGGCATTTTCTGAAGTTTCATGGCATTTCTTCATTTAATCTTGATGTGAAGTTTCCCTGGTGGTATAGTGGCTGGGCTTTAGCACTCTCAAAGCCGCAGCCTGGGTTCGATTCTCAGCCAGGGAACCATCAAAAAAAAAAAGTTTAAGCTTGATGTGAAAACAGGCTTCCTTTCTTTTTTGCATACAGACGAATGAACACACTCCAGGGATGGTCTGGGGACTTGCCCAGTGAGCGTCACAAAGCCACCACATGTAGGACTGCTTCCCATCCCCTTCCTCCTGCCGTTCTTGTGTGGCCCTCTGTCCCGCCTGCTTCCTCGTGCTGCCTGCTTGTCGCCAGGCAGAATCCCCTGCTTGACAAGACCTGAGGTGTGCCCTTCTCTGAAGGTTATCTGCGTGTTCAATGAGTGACTCTTGAACACCCAAGCTTTCAAAACCCAAAGAAGTGGACTTCCCATGCTTGGATGGGGCCCAGGGCTTCTGCCTGCACTGCAGGGCAGCCTGGTCTACCTTGGCTACCCAAACCACCAGGCCAGGGGTCAGCCTGCTCTCAGTCCTGTGGGCGGGGCACCTCCTTGCTTGGTGTGTCTGGCATGAGGCAGGAGCTTTCTCTCCAGCCAACGCCACAGTGTCACTCAAGGATAGTTATTATGCATGAGGTGTGATGAAAAAAGTATGGAGAATGTTTAAATAAAAAAAATTATTACACTAAAAGACATATTGCCATTAATCCCCCTCAAACTACTCCCCCTCACTTCGAACACATCCCATCATTCTTGCCGCTTTCTGACGCAGTTCTGGAAGTCCTCTCTCGTGAGTGTCTGAGAAATTAACAAATGGTTTCATCCTCCACCAAGACAACGCTCCATGTCACACATTGCTTCCTGGTATGGCAATTTCTGTTAAATAATAACATTACGGTGTGTCCTCATCCACCTTATTCACCGGAGCTGGCACCATGCGACTTCTGGCTCTTCCCCAAACTCAAACTGACCATGAAAGGTAAACAGTCTGAACTGATTCAGGACATCGAGGCAGCCATGACAGCACAACTAAAGACACTCACGAGAGAGGACTTCCAGAACTGCTTCAGAAAGGGGCAAGGACGGTGGGATGTGTGTTTGAAGTGAGGGGGAGTATTTTGAGAGGGATTTATGGCAACGTGTCTTTTAGTGTAGTAATTTTGTTTTATTTAAACATTCACCGTATATTTTAAAAATCACACCTCGTATCTTGCTGCAAGACCAATTTGGGCTGTTGGTTCCATCTCTCTGCCACCTCCCCCTAGCCACAGATCTAGCTATACTACCAGACAGCAGGTAAGCAAAGACAAATCTATACGCTTTCAAACCCATGCCCTCTCCTCCCATGCTTCAATTTCATAAATGCTGGTTAACATGCTTCTCAATGACCTGATAACTTCGAGTCCACTCCAGCCAATGAGGGCAGAACTGTGATCCTTAGATAAAAGGCTTCATGGGTCATGACTCATCCTTGGAGACATCTAGCCTGCTTGGCTGGTGTTGTTAGGTGCCTGGTTCTGTAAATATTGACAGTTAGAAACCACCTTGAGAGCTACCAAACAATACTAGAAGGTGATGTATGTGAATATGACCAGTGACTAGGCAATGCCTGTCATTTGCTAGGACGCAGCCACTGATAAACACCACCCCCTGACTGCTCTTCCTAATAGTGGCTTGTGGGCTGGTGTGTGACTCATAGTTGTGATGGGGGCTGATTCAGCAAGGAAAGTTTGGTCTGCTACAACAGAGAATGACATCCAAGGCCACTGCAGTTTCCAGCCTCCTGGCTTCTTAGCAAGCGTGGCTTTGCCAAGAAGGAAATGCTCAAAAGTAGTCTCCGCCACTAAGAAACTAAAGAAGGCATGGAGGGAGGAGGGGCAGAAGTGCTCCTTACCATTCAGAGCGGGTGCCTTTGCACCTACTCATCCCATGGGCACATTTCTGTTACAGTTCACCTGCAGATGCCCGTGGCCTGCAAGAGGCAGCCTCTCCAAGTGTGCACACACATGCAGACACACAGACACACATGGATAGACACACAGACACACACAGATATATACACAGACATACACACATATACAGACACATACACACAGACACACGCAGATATACACACAGACACAGATATGCATATACAGACATGCACGCACACACACACACAGACATACAAAGATACACAGACACACAGATACAAACATACACAGACACATACAGACATACAAAGACAAATGGACACACAGACGTAGACACACAGACACACACATAGACACATGCAGACACATGCACACACAGACATAGACCATGGACACACACATACACACAGGCATAGACATACACACACACACACACACACACACACACACACACACACACGGCTGTAGTCCTCTGCAAAATCACTTGGCATTTACTGTGGTGAGAGCTGAGCTCTGCTGTGCTGGGTGCATCAAGAGGGAAGCATGCACTGGGGCTGGCATGCACTGGGGCACACGTTACTTCCCATGTAAACCACCTCTTTGCCACTAACTGGCTGTGCGACTTCGGGCAAGTTACTTAAGTTCTCTGAGCCAGATTCCTTATTTGTTAAATGATAATAATACTTACCTTTCAGGGCTAGTTGAGTTGAGATAATGTACTTAACATACATGGGTCATAAAAGCTGCTCAGTAAGTTGTAGCTAGTATTGCCTTTAGTTTCAAGCCACTATGAAAATTGTTGCTGCCAACCATTTTGGGTTGTTAATGGATTCAGGTTATGAAGGGCCCACTGTAATCCTGAGGTTTTATATGCATATATCAGTCTCTCAAGGAGCTGTGACTCTATTTCACAGAGGAGGACCCTAGGGCTCAGGATGCCAGCTGGCCCGGCTTAGAACCAGGCATCTGTGGTGGCAGACAGCATGCACTGGCCATTACCTCCCAGGGTCACGGAGGTCACAACTCTCTCTGTCTCTCTCTCTCTCTTTCTCTCTCTCTCTCTCCCTCTCTCTCTCTCTCTCTCTCTGTGTGTGTGTGTGTGTGTAGCAGACTGGCAACTTGCTGTGTCAGGAGGACACTGGGGCATCTACTTGGTCTTTGCTCCCATCACACAGGCAAACACTGGTCTGTGTGCTGTTGGCCAAACCACCTGGCAGTGGCTGAGTATTTTGTTCTTTTGCTCAGGTAGATTACACACCTGCCAAGTTGCAGAGCGGTGTTCCAGAACTTGTCAACAGTCTGGATTGTCAGTGGGTGGGTGATGGGAATCCAATCTGCTGGGATGTGTGTGATACTTGGGGGTGGGTCCAGGGTGCCCCCCCACCCCCCATGGAGACTGACACAAGACCATGAGAGTCACAGTTATGCCCTCATGGGATAGCGTTACTAAACGCACAACTGTGGTGTCAGGGCTGTATGGTGTTTGAGAGAAAGGAGAGGACTTCCCTGAGTGTCCAGAGATGACCCAGCAGGACTGGGTCAGAAGTCCCAGAGGTAGGCTGACCAGACGTCCCATTTTAAATGGGATACAAAACAAGACACACACACACACACACACACACACCACACACCATACACACACACACACACACACACCACACACCACATACATCCAAGGCCACTGCGGTTTCAAACGCTACATGTGGTCAGCCTAGTCTCACTGGGCTAAATTCAAGATGTCAGCAGGCTGACCAGACGTACCATTTGAAATGGGACAGTACCATTGTTTTCTGTCCTGTTTAAAAGGGGACATCTGGTCAGCCTCCACAGTGGCTCACACGTGGGGTTCACCGGGGTGTCCTTGGAAGGGCTGGTGTTTCTGAGGGAGGAGGAGCAGAGCAGAGGCAGGCTGGTTTTTTCTGCCTGGAGGTCAGAACTCGGTCCTGCCTTGTGAGTGTGCACGGCAAGGCAGCAGGTGAGCAAGCATCGCCTCTCCGCATTGACCAGCAGAGGCAGGAACCACAGTGGAGGCAAGACTAGGTAGACAGAGCCTCCAAAGGACCCACTTCGACCAACTTTGATTATTTGCCTGGTTGTTCTCGTTGGAGACAGCTGCTCCAAGTCCTCCTACGTGCTTTGGGGCCAAGGTGCTCTTCCCTGCTGCCTCAAAGTGTGACATACCCACAAGCTAGTTCCTACCTCCTGAAGGAACTAAACAAGGTGGTCTGAAGACACTTGCAGTACCTGGTACATGGGACGTGTTTAATACCTGTCACCTAGCGTTGTTACTGACACTTATCCTCACGTCAGACTCCTCGTTTGCATTTACACTTTATAAATCGGTTCTATTTAAAAACAAATGCCTTTTCTCACCAGAATGCTCCCACCCCTTTCTCCCCACCTCCCAAAAAGTTCAGGCTCCTTTTTTGCTTTCTTTTTGTTCATTGCTCTTATTCATTCACTTGCTCTTTCAACTGTCTTTCCAACATTTATGCTAAAGTTCTTTTTTTTTTTTTTTTTTTTTTTTTTTTTTTTTTTGGTTTCCTGGCAGGGAATTGAACCCCAGCTGCATTGAGAGCGCTGAAACCTAGCCACTACACCACCAGGGAACCCTATGCTAAAGTTCTTCTATGTGCTGTGGCTATAGTGTGTATCTATTTGTGACACTCCCTACTTGCCCCCACTCTCCAACACATGCACCTGAAAGTTTCTCTTTCAGGTTCCAGGTCTCATTTCTGAATAGATTCGTTGACCTCACTTGATTTTGTGTGCATGTATGTTCTCTTTGCCAGTATGCTTTTCACAGGAACCTCATGCATGCAGTGTGTGTCTGCAGGCTCTGATTTACAAAGTGCTCCCTACCCCAAGGTCCTCTGAGGTCCTGGTTGTCCAGGTCAGAGAAGAGATGAGGGAGGAGCCCCCACATGCCCCAGGGAGAAATCAGGGACCTGTGTAGCCTGGGCCTGCTCCCCACCTACCCTGCCTGGAAGCACACTTCGTCACAGGAGGTCTGTCACAGATTTCTGCTTTTAAAGCACTGCTTGGACAAAGCATGACAGAGGCTGGTTACTGTCAACACCAGGCGGTCTTACTGAGGCTGCCTAGCAGTTAAGAGCCACAGAGAGAGTTGCCTACTCCACTGAAACTCACCATGTGACTGCCAACCTGACCCTGCCATGGCATGCCCTCGCTGAAACCATGGGGCCAACATAAACAAGTTAAAGGAGAAACAAAAATATTGCAGGGTCAGGCCACAGATGCTTACCTAGCCTTGGAAAAGGTATTCTAGATCATTCTGTGTTAACCTGGGGGCAGCTGTTGCTGTCTTTGACCAGTGGAAGAAAACCCCTCTGGTGGAAGAGGTCTGGGGGAGTGAGGGGAGTCAGGGCTGGGTCCCTGGATGTAGTGGTGGGGAGCAGGGCCCTGCTCTCCAGGATTCTATTTCAGGCCGATTGGAAGCCAGAATGTGTTCTGTGCCACAGGAAGAATGTTCCCTCAGACAGAACTGCTAGTCAGGCAAGATGAAGGCAGGAATGCACAGTGTGGCCAGTGGTGGCTCCTGTTTGCTCTCCGCAGCCTCTCCCCTTCTTGTGAGTCACATGTATTTTTGACTTGCTAATTTGGAGGGTGGCTGAACATCCCATTTCCTCCAGCTTTCATTTTAGAAAATGTGGGAATTTTCTGAGCCTGTGAGCTATGTTGCAAAACTGTGAGTGATATTCCAGAGCTGCCCCGTGTCATCAGTCTCTTTGACACGCAGAGGGATGGATGGAGGGAGGGGAAAGAGACGGGCGTGGACGGGAACGGAGGGAGGGGGGAAAGGAGGGGGAAAGGGAGAGGACATCTTGCTGACATGACGTCAAGGACGGCCAACCGCCGCAGGGTAACAGGACTTGGTTCCTCCACCACCCACTCTAATTTACTAGAAACGGAGCAGCCTGTTTTGAAACCTGTAGCCTGCAGTCTGGTTTTTGTGTGTGTGTGTGTGTGTGTGTGTGTGTGTGTGTGTGTGTGTGTGCATGCCAGTTCTCCCTGGACCCAAAGGGCCATTAATTGTGGGGAGTTTGAAAGCTACCTGATTCCCTGAAGCAGAGGGGATTTCCATGAGTAATAACAGCCCGCGCCCTGGTGGGGCGTGGAGCCGCATCGAGCCATCCAGCTGCCGGCGGCCCGGAAAAGGGCACGGGACAGGGAGTCACGTGGTCAGCTGAGGTTCGGCCCCCGGCCTGACTGGCCGTGTCAACGGCGTCCCTCACCCTACCCGCCGGCCCGTACCCCGCCCCGAGGCCTAACCCGCTCTCCGCGCCCCTCCCCCACACCCGTGACCACCGCTCCTCCTGTTCTGCTCCCAGCTGCAGCAATGCACCCTCAGGCGTCCATTGCTCCCCGCTCCGGGCCGCGCGCCGCCACACCCCCTGCCTGCCCCTTGCGCGCCCCATGCTCTGCCCGGAGGCAGCCTCCTTGCAGCCGGCCCTGACTTCGGGGGGGGGGAGAGCAATTCTCTGGCATACGTGGCACATGCAGGGCCCCGAGGATGAGGGGGCGGCCCTATCTGCTAAGCTCTCGCAAGAGAGTCACCAGCTCTTGGTGTGTAGGCAGTCCAAGGCTGCCCTTGCTGAAACCATGACCGTGCTTCCTAGAAGCCCCCACATCCCCAGCTCTATGGTCTGGACCCCAGTGCCTGTTTACAACTAAGATAGGAGCTGGCGATGGAACCCGCGTGTAACCCGAGGCTAAAGAAATACCACCGCCCACATGGTAGAGTTCAATCTGCTTTCTGGCCAAGGCCGCACGAGTTAATTTTTACCTACTAAAAAATAATAAACACGGCGTTAGCAACTAAATGTTTATCAATTTGCAGTTCATTTCCAGCCAGATCGTTTCCTTCTTGCATGTTTTTACTGTTAGCTGATGCACTGGGGTTCTTTTCGTGAAACCAGATGTGACTGTTTAAGACCCAGCTTTTGTAGAATGTATATAGCGGTTTACACCTTAATTGGATATTATTATTTGGCTATTTCAGCCACAGTCCTCCAATGTTGCATTTTAATGATGACACTGCAGTGAAGAAAGGCAAACTTACTGGGGATCCCCCCCAGTCCAAGGATGGTGGTAAACAAGAGTTTTTGTTTTGCTTTCAAGTTCCACAGGAGCCTGCATGTGCTGGGTGTTTGGGACCACCTTTCGGCTCCGCTGCCTTTGGGGTGTTTCTTTTCCTCATCTTACAGTGAGTTCATACTAGAGGAGGTGGCTGAGAACAACTGTCAAATGGAGTAGGACCCTGAACAGGCAGTTGTGATATCAGTGGATATAAGCAAAGAGAATACAAAAGAACGTGATGGAAGCTCCAGTCCATCCAGCCGCCCATACTGCCGAGCCTTTCTGCAAATGCTTTGGCTAGTTTTATCTTCTTAGCGGAATTCAAGAGACCATTTGGAAATGTCATCTATTGTTTATCACCAGACTGTTATAGTCGAGTCAATGACTCTATGACAGCAAAATGAAACGATTGGTATATAGTGCATTGCGCAGTCACCAAACCTTCCTCCCAGCCTCCTCTCCTTAGTGTGAGGCTGTAATAGAAACCTTAATATTGCTGTATGGTTCGCAGTGGAGCTGAAGTGGCTACTTCAGAAAAGGGAGAGAAAAAAAGCTCACAGAGGCAGCATGATAGATCAGAATACATCAGACCTAGGTTCCATCTTTATCTGCTCCAGAGAACAACTCACTTTCTTGAAGCCTCAATTTCACCCTTGTAAAATTTAGGGGATAGTAGGATATCTCTCAGAGGACTGCATTCACATAAGGGACATGTATACTCAGAGCTTGGCATAGTGCTTGCCACCTAATAGACACTCAAGAAATGTTCAAATTAGGAAGAATAGGCTTGGCAGGGGCTGGTAGGCAATGGGTTGAAGATAGCATATATGCAACCCCAAATCTGAAGCAATGGTCCATTTCCCAACAAGCAGGTTACAAAAGTCTTGTGTGTTTTCTTTCTTGACCAGCTTGAATATGTGCACTTTGATGATGCAAGTGAAATAGTCAAATTTCTGGTTATAAAATTTAATGCATTGATTTAATTACATGCATATTTAAAATTGCATGCATAAATACAGTTATTTAGAAAGGTTGCCTTCTTTTACTCATTATTCAGGCTTTTCGTCATCACTCAAGCCCTTGTTGAGTGAGCTCACTCAGTCTTCCACAACATTCCATATTGCTTCTGCTCAAATGTCTTCGAGATTTAGTGCTTTTTGAGTCTGTATGTTGTGGTCACTGCAAATGTTATCTCAAGAACAGTATTCATGCAATATTTGTGATCTTCATAAAGCTAACTTCTTGTACTGCTTTTAAAAGGGACCTTTATAGGTTTGTGGCTATGTGAGAAAATGTTCTTATGAAGGGGTGAAATGACATGAGGTTTGGGATTTTTGTAAATATAGTTCAGGAAAGAAAAAGAAAAAACACCAAAAACATAAGTGGGGAAAATATGGAAAAATCTGGGTAATTACTAATGTGGGTGGTGACGGGTATATAGGGCTTCATTTTACTATAATGCTCTTCCTTTGAAATATTTGAAAATTTTCATAATAAAAATTATTTTAAATGTCCTTTAAAAGATTTGCTTACAATATCTAATATTTGCAGAGGTCATACTTACAAGAATAACTATAAAAAAATAAAATTTCCTTGCTTTGTACAATACGATTTGTACTCATATACATGCAGTACTCAGGCACACATACAAAGTACAAAATGATTCTTCCAGGCAACCTCTCTAAAACATCCCAGATCAACATTAATTGAATTCCTTTCAGGGCATTTTGTGATTTAAAATAAAGAAATTGAGTGAGCACTCTGTAACATGAGGAACTTTTCACAGACACAAATATGAGGGGACAGCTTACATTTGCCCAAACATGTTATTTTTCTGTATGCTTTGTTGGTCTGAGGGGACGGGGTTGGTAGTGGCCCCAAATGGAGCACTTCCATAAGATGAGAAGACCCTATGACAGGGTCCTTTGTCAAAAGTACCCAGTGCCTAGTGCCTTTATTGACATCTGAGCTGCCTGACCCAGGATAGCAGGAACATGCAGTTCTGGAAGCAGGCATGGTGGCACAGGCCTGGGGATGGGGTGTCAGTGGTGTACAAGGGGAGAGGCAACGGTTTTTCATTGGGCAATGCTTCTCCCCTGGAGAGAGGGCACAGAGCTGTGGCTGCACAACCAAAGTAAGAGGTGGTTGGGCAATCGTCCCACAAGCTCAGTCTAAGTCAGGCAAGAGCATTTAAGCCTGAGAGTCCTAAATTACTGCAGTCCGCAGGGATCAGAAAACTATTCATAATTATATTGGTTTTTGTAGCAATGGCTTTTCCAAAGGAGGAATGGAAAAGTTAGGATTTTCAAAACTCTTTTGAAGAATAGGATGCTTTCCATACAAACATAGTAGATTTTTTTTTTTGCCAGAGTATTACAATGATAACCATCTACTCAGCCTCTGTAGGACGTCTGGAATTCTCTGGAATTCTTTTGTCTTATTGTATTTCTCCCCATGGATGCATTGTTTGAGCCACAGTAGGCCAGTCATAATCTTTGAGAGGTTTACTTCTGACATTTTTGGTATTGCCTCATTCACACCCCACATTTCATGAAAGGATTTTTAATATTTTGAAGGAACCCTTCTGCAAACATAAAAATCATAGCATAATGGCTTTATAGTGTCTACCTCAACATGTCAGCGATGGCAGATTTATTGGAATGCAGAAAAATAAAACGAGATAAACAAAATACCAGTGTGCTCAAACTGAGAGCAAGTTGTTTTTGGAAGATGTGTTGGTTGGATGAGCAAAGTGTTGATCCTAACCCAAAAAGGCCAAAAAGTGCGAGGTTATATAAGTGTTTGCTAGATTCATTATTGCCATGTGAATTCTGTGAAGTCAGCATAGAGGTCATTCGTCATAGCTGCAGAGTCAAGTTCATCAATTTTTCATCCTCACCCTGACTGGGCAGTTCCTGAAAATGGAACCTGTACCATCTTCTGGAAGCCATCTGTTAACTTCAGGTCTGCACCATGAGGGCAGAAGCTTCTAGTAAGGGAGTTCACGATAAATTCTGCAGGCATTGCTTGAGCAATGCCAAGTGGCCACTGGCCAGAGTAGAAGTTGAACCAGGAGACGGCTATCAAATGCAGTTGTTGCATTTGGCCCATCTCTTGAGCTGCTGTGCTGGGCAGGAAAGAGAAGTTTGTGGATTTAGCTCATCAGTGCTGTAGTGCACACTTTAATCGGAATCTTTTTATTTGCTCAAGAGAAAAACAAGTCTGACTTGCATACCGTGGGGGATTTGGATTGGATGGCTTACATCTCTCACCCATGCCTCATACTTTTCTACATTTATTTTCCAGCCACCTGGACAGCAGCCTCATTAGTGGTTTGGGATGCCTTTTGGCTGTTTTTAAAAATTTCCAGCAGATTTGCTGCACATCCTAGGATGAATGTAACAGTTTCCTATGAATTGTGAGGGCTCCGTACACTACGTTTGCACGCATGTGGATGTGTTTGTATGAAAAACAGTATGACTGGATGAAGGCATGGTGGCCTGACTGCAAAATGGTTTCTGTTGAGGTTGTCCCGTCTTCTGGTCAGTGAATCAGGGTCACCTGGATAGGGTCTGACACAGATACTTTAACCATAATGCTTAATGTATAACTAGCATGTTTTTCTTCTGTGTCAGCAGTTGGCAATGCGACACTGTAAATAGGATTCTGGTGAGTAAATGGATGTCTGTGTGGCAAGGGGAGGGGAAGGCTGGAGTAAGCAGTTTTGAGATTCATGCCTGTGGTTGCTGCAAGTGATAAGTTAATTTGAGTAACCTGTAAGACCCGTGGATTCACAGGTTTCAAAAACAGGAAAGTCTCTTATTTAAAAATCCTCTAAAGCAACATGTGGGCTTAGAAAAGCGCTGGCTTGTGGTTTGGTGATTGTGCTTCCTTATTGATCTAATGGCTGGTGACGCAAGGCCTCCTGGGATTGCTGCCTGCGACCACAGGCCCGACAGTTACCCTGACAGGGTTCTGAAACAGGCCCGGGACTTTCTGGACGGATGAGAAGTCTAAAAATTTCCCTTTTCATTTCCTCTCTTGTGTGACTGTCATTTTTTTTTTAAAGCTAATAATTGAAAAGAGAATTTGCTCATGCTCTGAAAGAGTTTATCTTGACAGGACAGCTTCCCTCCCACTCCCCAAAAATCCCAACCTGAAAAACCCAAGCTAAGAAAAAAGTCATCTATTCTTGCAGATTTTTTCAGTGGGTCTCTATGGTTGGTTAGTCTGCTTTGAGGCTAGACTCATAACAAGCAAATCTTTAAAGATTGTATGATTTATGAAAAACACCCTCCATATTCTCGGTCTTCCAGGAATTTAAAGCCCAAGCAAATACTCCTTATGGATATCTGGGAACCTCACTGGGGAAATGCTCCAGTAGCCATGATCGTGCTCTGAGATAAATGAAAACAGATGCCATTCCTGTGTGACACAGAGAACTGACCACAGTACAGAAAGTGCTGCTGGCTACATGCAAGGGGGACTGTCCCAGGCCTTGGCAACATTCTGCATTAGAGCTGAACTTCAGAACAGGGCTCTACCCTCTTGGCTGCCCTGGGGAAAATTCAAGTGTGACAGCTCGCTGGGCTGAATGTGCCTTTGGGGGCTGCTTCTTGTGCTCTTCATCAGAGGAGAGAGGGCACACAGGGGAACGCACTTCCACACCAGAATTCCTCTAGAATCCTTGAGGCTGTGTTCTTTGATATTCATGTTAAGTATGTATGTGGATACATATGTGTACAGGTATGCATGCATGTCTATGTGTTACCTGTGCTATCTGACCCAGGTAACACAAAGGAGTCTTAGAGCTCCTTTTATGTTTCAGTGAATTCTGAGAAGATAATAATTGGAAGAAGTGTATATTTTAGTGCTCCAGCAAATTCCTGGTCAACTACGCCGATTTTCACCAAACAAACCCACCTTGCTGATTCCTGTCCTGACCCTGATGATCTACCTGGGATGTCTGCATGTCAGATTTTACCTCTCTCTCTTCCTCTTCTTGATAAGACCAACAAATCTCACGTCACTGAGGCCACAAGGAAATATAATCCTGCCAAGTGTGGAATCTATTATAATATAATAAGCACTGCCAAAATCTTAAGGTTACAGTGACAGCAACAACCACTTTCTGGCTTATGCATGGGTACTGTGTGTGTGCATGAATACTGTGTGTGCTTGAGTACTGTGTGTGTGCGTGTGTACCATTTGTGTATGTGTACTATGTGTATGTATGAGTACTGTGTCTGTGGATGGGTACTGTGTGTGCGAATGAGTACTGTGTGTGGGGATGGGTACCGTGTGTGTGCATGAATGTTGTGTGTGTGTGAGAGTACTGTGTGTTTGCATGAATGTTGTTATGTATGAGTACTGTGTGTGCAAGGGTACTGTGTGTGTGTGAGTACTGTTTATGCATGAGTACTGTGTGTGTGCATGAGTACTGTGTGCCCATGAATACTTGCATGTGGATGGGTACTACATGTGTGCATGAATAGTGTGTGTGTACCTGAGTGCTGTGTGTGCAAGTGAGTGCCATCTGTATGTACTGTGTGTGCATGTATGTGTTGTGCATGTTACACAAACACTGGGCATAAGTGTGTATGTGTATTAGCACACATGTGCATGTATATTGTGTGTGAGACACATGGCATGCCATAGGTCCAAGACGGAAGTGACTGGGAGAATGCTGGGTGAAGTGGGCCTGTCAGAGACAGGTCAGTCCCTTCAGTACAAACTGCTTTCCTTTGGGTTTGCTTCCCTTTCCCCTTGAGCAATGTGCACTGAGGTTGCTGAAACCTTCAAGAGAGGTGAAGTGCATGTTACATTGCTTCTTGCTGCCTGCCTCTCAAGTTAGTTCTTTTGAACAATCTTTTCTTTAGCCTCGGGAAAAAGGAGAGAATTTGGGGCTTGAGAAGACAGATCAAGGATTCAACATCATACTGGTGTGTGTGTGTGTGCATGTGTGTGTGTGTGTGTGTCCTGTGTATCCAAAAGACGGAGAGGAGAAGAAAAAAAGGAAAAACAGGGAGTCAGATCAGAAAGGTAGTATGAATTTGTGTTCATAAAATAAAACTTTTGTGCCTCTACCCAGGACTCTGCCCCAATTTCCTGTCTCTAACCTCTGTGTCAGTGCTGACCCACTTCTGGCTATTTTTATTTGTTTCCTTGAAAATGCTCACGGTGTGATTAGAGCTGGTTCTTGTCACCTTTGTTCTTATCCTCCCTGCCACCTGAGTCCAAGAGTGCAGCCCTGCCCGCTTCACTCCCAATAATTATGGGTGAGATCAGAGCCAAAAAACAGCAAAGAGGGTTTTATTGGCGATGTGACACATGAGTGACCCCTTTCCTTACAACGAGAGACACAGGACAAGCAGCTACTGCCTGTATGTGGAGCTCTGCGCCCGTGTCCTCACCTCTGCCTAAGGTTCCCCTCTGAGGCATACACACACCGCTCGAGATGCACTTGTAGCTCCCAGTGTTGCTGTGGGGACACCTGGTCTGGGCTCTCACTCCGGGGTGGGGAACGGGGCAATAAGTACGCAGTCACTTATCTTGGATCCAGCCTGAGTCAACAGTGGAACCAGGAAGTGGACTCAGGGTCCAGTGCTGTATGGAAAGTTGGGTGTATTTACTTTTAAAACAAACTTTGATTTACTCTTTAATAAGTCACCACTAAGGATATAGTTCTGGAGAAATTTGACTTGGCACCCAAATCTAAGTCACATATTGATAACAGAAGAGAGGGAACAGGGAGTCTCTTGCGTTTTTCCAGCTTTATCATTAACCCCAAGTTTGGAAATATATTTGCTTTTAGAAACATCAGTTTCCAAGTTTTTAAGAAGGTGATAATTCTATGAATGAGGAAGGCTGAGATCCTTAAGTGAAAGGCATTATAACGGGGTGACCGCTGCCCAGTTGAAACCCTAGAGGGGTGATATGACCAAATAGTGACCTTGGCTTCAGACAGGTTTAGGTCTCAGCTCTGTCACTTCCTATGCCACCTGGGGAATTATTTACTTCTTTGGCCTCAATTTCCTTCTCTGTAAAATGGGGATAAAAAACGATCTCCCTTTGAAGGTTTTAATGAGGAGACACGCGAAGGGCAGATGGGAACATCGTACACACGGTATCAGGCTGTTAGGATTCACTGAGTCATTTATTTTATCTTACTGTATGGAATAAAACTTCTGTTTTCTCTTTCTGGAAGTGTCACCAGGAAGTCACCTGTACAAGGTAAAACACGTGGGTCCCTCCTCTGTGCCTTCCCACTCCTTCCCATGTGAGTGGATGGGGTGGCCCACTGGGGACAAGAGCCAAGGACAGTCTTGCCTCGTCGCTGGCAGGGACTCGGGGCCTGGGAGTGGTCGGTAAAGGTTTTCTCTCCTTGATGCTGACAGCATTTCCTCATTAAAGGCAGCCATCTTCAAAAGAGGAATATAAAACCAAAAACAAACAAACACGAGAAGGAGGCCCCAGGCATCCTTCTCCATGTCTGTGGTGACCTCTGGGGACCATGACTTCTTTGTTTCCCCCAAAGGCCCAATAACTTCTAGGGAGCAGACCACCCTCTTTTAGAGTTCTAACGGGCCTCTCTCCTGATTGCTCCTGTAGTAGAGATGTGAGCAAAGGTGCAGATCACCTTTTATGATAAGATTGTCAGGAGCAAATGGGGGAGGCATCCCCCAGGAGGTGAGGGTACAAGGCTGTGAGTATTTCTGGTGTGGCCATGAGGGGTGCATGGTCTCTAGAGAGCTTGCTGCTTTTTAAATGTACCAGTAATTCTGAACAATACCAGCAAAGAGCTACCCCTCCCAGCAGGACGTCACTTTTGCTCCCTCTCACTGTGGCCTGGGAAGTGGGGGAGGAAGACGACAGCTCTGACCCAAAGTCCCAGGAACCTGAGACATCTCTTTCCTCCCAGAGGCTGGAGGGTCCAGGTGCTCATGCATCATGAGGCTCAAAAGAGTGATGAGAGAGAGGGTGAGAGGTGAGTGTCCATAGTGCAGTGACATGAACCCAGCTGCCTCTCCCTTTGTCCCCATTAGCTCTGAGACAGGGCCCGGGAGTGGGGCCCACGAGGGGGCAGGCTGGGCTGGGCTGGGGATCATACTTCAGAGAGAATCTGGTGAGCAAAACTTCCAGCAAAGCAGACAGTCCTGGAGGCCGGGGCTTCCCCGTGTGTGTCCTGCCTGAAGGTGGTGGAAAAAGTTCTAAGCCTCCTGCCTACCAACAGGGCAGGTTCCTTTAACCACTACCACCACCTGGTGAAGTGCACAGAGTTATGCCAGATGAGAAAGCTGAGGCTCAGAAAGGGGCCGGAATCTCCCTGATATCACCCAGTTGGGAAGCGACAGGTGTGGGAACTGTTTGTTGTGAGTCTGCCAGCCCTATGGCCTCCCTGCTTTCAAAGGCTGAGGAGGCCTTTGCAGAAGTGATCATTTCTTTCCAGTCTTTGTGCTGTGTGGAAGATCATTCTGGGATAGACTGAGCAGACACCCTGTTTTAAACAGGACAGAAAACAATGATACTGTCCCGTTTAAAACAGGTCATCTGGTCAGCCTATTCTGGGGTAATGTGTGGAGCTCCCCTGAAGCTCAGTAGGCCACTTACCACAATTTAGCCCAACTGAAAGGTGTCACCTTTGAGAGTCCTTGAAGGTACAGTGCCAGACAAACAGACAGACCCTCAGAGGTGGGGACTGTGTCTCCAGAGGAGCTAGGTTTCCATGCTGGAAGGACTCGCATGGCTGCAGGACTGATATCAGAGGTCAGTAGCTTTGGAGGTGGCTCTGGAGGCATGTGTCCTTCCCTGGGATCCTGGAACCCTCGCTCAGGGGTGGGCCTGCTGGGGACCTGCTGACTGCAGCCTCCTTGTTGGGAGGCAGTTTTTTTTGGTGGAACATCTGAGAGACTCACCAACATCTCCATGCTCAGGATTTGCTCATTCATCCCATCTGCTTCTCAAACAGAGAGGAAGCCTCAGAAAATGAGGGCAATGTCTTAGGTAGGGTGATGGGGACCCTCTTGTTTTGACTCGTTGAGGCCAGTCTACTGGATCCCTTGAGCCAAGGGCCTGTGGAGAGCTGCCCTGCTCACAGGACCCTGAGCAGCAGGCCAACCTAAAGGACAGGCTTCATGCAAGGCTCAGGACCATATCCAAGGGCAGGAGCCCAAGGTGCCAGACACAATGCTCTGCCCTGGGCCCTGCCTCCCTGCTGAGTGGGAGAGAAAACTCAACCTTAGAGAAGGAAGATCTGCCTGTGGGGTTATTAATGTGCCCCCATGTCCGCCTTTGTTCTGCTCAGCGGTATGCACGAAAGGCCCGGCAGCAGCGCCAATCAGTGCCTCACACAGGAAATTGGAAATTGGAAACCGAGGGTCACCCCCGCACCGCCTCTGACTCGGGCTTAAACAAACCCAACGCCTGCCTGACCTTTGCTCCTTCCATCTGTGACAGGCCCTCTTCCACCACTGCCCAGGCCTCTTGGAAGTCCTGTTCTCGGCCAGCTTCCTGTGGGACGGAATCCTTCAGGGCCAGGCCACTGCTATGGACACGGCCACTGAGTTGTTTTTTTTTTCTTTCTTTTAATTTCAACAAAGCAAATCCTTAAATTATTTTTCTCTTTAAATTTTCATCCATTATATTCATCAACACAGAGAGATGGAACATTTGGCAAAATTATTTTAAGTAGCACTTCAACCTGTGATCATAATTTCAAATCGAGGAATTTGCTGAGCAGTTGTGGGGAGAACAAAGGGCCTGGGAGTGATTTAGGGTCTGGGGGAGGGGAGGCTGAGAGGCAGCACAGAGGCAGGGGCAAGGGGCAGGTCGAGTGAGTGCATACCCAAGGGGAGGCACCCATCCGCATTGGTGACACTGAAGTTTACATCTGCTGAACATACCACGCACAGCACTTACAATGTATACACAGAGCAGAGGATGAGATTCAGTTACTCCAATGGCTGAGCCTTCAGCTTCAGAGCGGGACAGATCTGGCCATGAATCCTGGCTCTGCCGCTCATTAGCCTTAGTGAGTCATCTGTGAAGTGGGGAATAACATAGCACCCATATCTTAGAGCCTATTATGAATTACATTTCTTTATCTGACCCAGTTACTAGCACATGGTAAGTTTATTTGGCCTGGTTATTAGCATAGATGAAGTGTTCAAAATGTGATTATTATCGTCAATATGCAGAAACGAGCAATTTACATGTTCTGTCTTTGCAACTGATTCATTCAACAAACATCTGTCAAACACCTATTATGTTCCAGGTGCAGGGCTGGTAATTTAGGGGTGTAAACATATTAATAGGAATTAATATGCTATTAGATAAACAAAAAGACTTGAGGTAAAAAATGACCTCCATGGAGTTCCCTGATGGTGTAGTGGCTTAAGGCTTCGGCACTGTCAACACTGCGCCTGGGTTCGATTCCCAGCCAGGGAGCTACCCACATAAAAAATAAAAAATAAATGACTCCCAACAATATTTAAATTAATTTATTAATTTACAAAGAAGCTTTCTTAGCAGATTGTCTATTAGAAACAATTTGAAAAATGTATAGAGTAAAAAAAAGGAAGTTATTTCAAATTTTTTTGAACTCATTGCTTTTCAATAAAACTATTATATAAATTAACTTAATTGCTTAAAATAAGCCCTGCTTCATACCTGAGAACCTTGATCAACTAATTTGCAGATAATCAGACCTAGTTGCAAACAATCTGGCATGTCTAAGTATCTTTCAAATACTGACACATGGATACTCAGAAAGGGATTTTCCAGTTCTGTGGACTTACACTTCTAAGAATTGTAAGTCATGGAGTCCAACCTCTTGACATTTTAATAGAATTTTGATAGAAACAGTTGAGCTTCTGCTCAAACTCTGCTAGGAATGGAGAGCTCACTACTTTAAAAGGTAGATACTTGCAGGATTGAGCAGCTCTAAATGTTCAAGATGAAATAATTAATGGGAGATTAATTTCAGTGAATTTGCATAGCACATGGAAAGCAAAAAAAATGCCTTTTTGTGGTTTTCCTTTCATCTTGCTCCCCATCTCCGTTGTCGTTTGGTCTTGCTTTGACTGCCTGCCCATCGTTCCCTTTCACACCAAGCTGCCTGCCGCCTGCCCTCTGCCCTGAGGGAACAATAGGGCCGGTCACTGTTGGGTGGCCAAGCGTACTGTGCCTTAGAAGTTGAGAGCCTGCGTTCAGTTCCTTGATCCTTGCCCTGTTCTCTTGGGTGGCTCAACCAGGCTCTGCTTTCTTGGAAAACAACAGTGAACTTTGTTCAGCCAAAAGCTCATTTCCCAAACGCTGATATTTGCTTACTGGCCCGCCTCCCTCCAGCTGTTCCCAACTGCTGACCACCTCTTACGCACGCTGCTCGCTGCTTCCGCTGTTCCTGCACCTCCTGGAAGGCCGCCACCAGGGGCCGAGGCAGATGGAGCACAGGCGCAGTTGCTGTGGCCGTGGCTTGCGGTCTGAATTCATGCCTGGATCATGTGGAAAGGGTGTGTGTATGCCGTTTTTTTTTTTTAACCAATGGGCCAGAAAGCATGAGCAGGATAGCTCTACCAAAGCCTACAGTTGCTTTATTTTCTTCACACTTCTGGTTGCCTGTAAAATTGTTAGAATTAAAAAAATAAATAAAGCCAGTTGTGAACAACTAAAGCGAAAAGAGAAAAGTGAAAAAAGGAAAGCGTTTATTTTTGGAACTTCTGAATTCTGAAACTGCTTCTGACTCTCCCGCTCCTGCTCACTTGGCTGCTCCTGCTCACAGGAGCTCTGTCTCTATTCCCTTCGTGGGCTCTCGGCTTTCTGGATTTTGTAGTGAACCACCTCATTGAGAACCTTCCTTGATTTTCTGTCCCACTTGTTCTTCTGCCTTCCAGCCCTCTTACACCCCAAGTCTGATATCCGCTGATGCAATGCCTACTGACACTTGCTGGACAAACCACACCCCAGGGTTGACAGGTTGCATGATGAATTCTGAGGGGCTCAACCAGATTTCTCAAATGCCATGGACCTCATCTGGAACATAAATGGGCTTTGTTTGGCCTGAATCATAGTTAAACTAATTTGATTTAGTTATCAGTGTCTATGACAGAGGAGATTCCAGGAAAATGCAGATATTTAGCTTGTCTTGAAAAATGGGAGAGCTGGCAGGACTGGACCCATGTTCACCCTGGAACTGAGAGACAGCTGCCCCTGACATGTGGCACAGGTTCTACACTTTGCCACCACATCTGCAACAACAGTGAAGTTCTTCCTGGAAATAAGACCAAGTATTAGATGCTCCTGATGGACACTGGGGCTGTTCCCAGCTCGGGGCTAGTGCAAGCAGTGCTGCTGTGATCCCTCCTGAGCTTGCACACTGGCGCATGCCTGATGTATTTCTGAGAGGAGTTCCTCCAAGCCTGGGGGTTTCTTTGTGGAAAGGCTTTAGATTATAGGTCCAATTTATTTATTTAATAATTATTGGGCTACTTAAGATTTATATTTTTCTTGTGTTAGTTTTGGTAAATTTATCTAAAATTTCCAATATAATGACATGACATTGTTTATAATAGGTTCTAATGATCTTTAATAAAGGTGTGCTCTGTTGTGATGTCTCCTTATCATGCCTGACATTGATTATTTTTGCCTTTTCTTTTTTTTCTTTTCCTCTCCTTGCTCAAGCTTGCTACGTTTTTGTTTTTACTGAGTTCTATTACTCTTTCCAAAGAATCCAACTTTTGATTCCGTTGATATTTTCCATATTATATTTGTTTTCTAGTGCATTAAATTCTGTATTTATCTTTATTTTTCTTTTCTCTTTCTTTGAGTTGAATTTTCAGTACTTTTTCTAATTTCTTAGGATAGCTGCTTAGTTCATTGATTTTAAATCTTTCTTAAAATTTAATATATGAGATTAAAAAATAATCATTTAAGCATAGTTTAACTTTATCTTATGAGTTTTAATATGTAGTATTTTTATTATCATTCAGTTAAAATGTTTAAATTTTAATTTGATTTCCCATGGGTAATCTAGAAATATTTCTGAAGTTTCAAATACAGTTTTCTAATATTTTTATTATTTATTTTGAATATAATTGTAGTGAAAGGGCATATTATATAATTTTAGTCATTCGATATTTGTTGACTTGCTTTATGGCTCAACCTATGGTTGATTTTTGAAACCGTTACTTACATTCTTGAAAAGGATGTACGATTAGTAGTTGTGAGCTCCATGTTCTCTGTGTCTGTTAGGGGATTGTTGCTGATTGCGTTATTGGAGTCTTCTACATTCTCACAGATGTGTCGTCCACTTGTTCTATAGATATTGAGAAAAGTGTGGTAAATCCTCCCATTATGATGTTGCTTTATATATTTCGAAGTAGTAGGTATATATATTTTTAGGAGGTTATAACTTCCTGGGAGGTTGGAACTTTTAGGACTATGAAATGCCCTTCTTTATCTCTAGTAGTACTTTAAATTCTGTTTTGTCTGATAATTAATATAGAAACTCCCATTATCTTTGGTTAGTATTTCCATTGAATATATTTTTCAATTGATTCCATATTTTTTGTATCGTATATAAGCTTCTCTTGTAAATATTTTACAATTTAAAAAATTAATCTACTCTGACAATCTTTGTCTTTTTATTGGAATAGTCTGTTTATATTTAATACTGTAATTATTTGATTAATGTAACTTAATTTACATTAAGTTTAATGTAATTACTGATATATTTGGATTTAAATCTGTCATGCTATTAAGTATGTTCTATTTGTTCCACCTCTATCCTATTTTTGTCTTTCTCTCATTGTATTGCTTCTTTTGGATTGGTTATTTTTTAGTATTTCTTTTCCTCCTTCTATTACCTTGGAAATTGCATATTCTTTTACCATTCCTTTGGTGATTTACCTCAAGATCACAGCATAAATTCTTGTGTTATTTAGGTCTAATATTAATTGCTGCTCTTATGATCTTCTCAGGCACATTAAGGATTCTGAAACACTCAAACTCCATTTATACCTCTCCCAAATTTTATATAATTATTGTCATGCATTTTAAGCAATATATGTTTTATTTTATTTTTTCTGTGTTTTTAAAATTGAAATATCATTTGACATATAACATTATACAATAGACTCTCCATTAACCAGAACTCAAGCAACTGGCAAAAAATTGAAGAAATAATACTTTAAATAAAAATTAAAATAAAATCTCAGCATGTTATGCATCTGTACATCATGCAAAACCTGGCTTTGCATGAGGGTGTAGGGCCTCAAAGCAAGCTGATATTTGTTCATTTTTTCAAGAAAGCAGCAGCAAGTTTGCAGGTGCAGCCTCATCTGCTGATGTGGATTCAAAACCACCCACATCCACCTCTCCTGATCCTGTCCTGCTGCGTCATCAGATCCTGATGATGCTGATGCGATGTCTACCCAGTAAACTCTAACCCTCCTGTAATAGTTTTAAGTGTGTATGTGTGTGTGTGTTTTCTAAGTTACTTGAAGTTAAAAAAAATTATGTTAGTGAAGTTTGTTAAGTTGAAAAGATTATTGACTGCCAATTACCTGAAATTTCACACTGCATTCACAAAGCTGTTTTTATAATAAAATTGTATTATGTTAAGTTGTTTGTCTTTATTTGTCTTAATTTGCTTTTAATTACTATATTTCAATATTAATATCAAGGCAATACAGAGTTTATGGTATGGTATAACATAGGGTATAGTATTAGTTAGGCCTATTTTTAATAGTAACTCTCAAGTAACCAGAAATTACATTTATCCAGCATCTACTAATACCTATGGGTGCTGGTTAACTGAGAGTCTACTGTATTAATTTCAGGTTTACAACACAATGATTCAATATTTGTATACATTGTGAAATGATCACAATAGTCTAGTTAACCCTCTGCCACCGAAGTTACAAAAAGTTATATTTTCTTGTGATAAGAACTTTTAAGATTTAGTCTCTTAATCAATATATATATATTAAACACAGAAATTTAAAAAATGTTTTATATAGTCACTATCCATTTATATTTACCTATATATGTGCCATTTTTTATGTATTTCTTTCCTTCTTTCATCTCTGATTTTCTACCTGGCACTATATTTCTTGGACCTGAAGAACAGTCTTTAATATTTCCTTTAATGTAAGTCACAGATATTCTTACTTTTGGTTTCTAACTATTCTTAGTTCACTTGAAGGATATTTTGTTGTGCATAAAATTCTAGGTTGACACGTATTTACTTTTATCATGTTAAGGCTCTTCCATTATATTCTAGCTTTCATTGTTTCTGTTGAAAAGTCTTCTGTAACTTTTATTGTTACTCCCTTGAATTTGTAGCTTTATATATTTAATCAGTCATTGCTTCTTTCCTATTCTCTCTCCTCTCTTTTAAGGATTCCAGTTACATGTATATTAGACTCTTTACTCTTATTATTTTTCTCTCTCATTCTCTATTTGTCTTTTCCATTCTTTTATTCCTCTATGCTTCATTTCATATATATTCTTCTGACTTACCATATAATTTTCTTTAGCTTTGTCTAGTGTGCTATGAAACCCATTTCTGATTCTTAAATCTGGTTACTATATTTTTTAGTTCAAGAATTTGTTGTTTTTTTTTTTCATAGTTTTCCATTCTCTTCTGAAATTCTCAATCTTGTCTTTTATCTCCTTGAATATAGTAAGCATACTTATCTTAAAATCTGTGTCTGATAACTTCTATGTCTGCAGACCTTATGAGTTTGTTTTTATTGTCCATTGCTCTGCTTTTTTAAAAATTTTTTATTATTCCTGTTATCTTTTCTTCTTAGTTAGCTATTTTTGCTTCTTGTAGTGGATATATTTGCAAAATTAATTGTGAAAGTAACTTGAGGCCTAGGTGATGTCATCTTTCTCTAGGGAGAATTTACTTTTCTTTCTCAGCAGCTCAGTGGCACTAACATGTTGGGATTAATTTAATCCAGTTTCATGAATTGAAATGATTTGAGGGTAAGCAACATTGTCTGCAAGGGCCTGGCTACTTTTGGCTAATAATTTCTCTATCAGTATAGTTTACCAATGTCCCATCTCAAAGACACTTAACTTGGCTGGCTCTGAACCCCAACCCCTAATCCTCTAGCCATATGACACAGCCCTCTCAGCTTCTCTGCTGCCTTATCTGGAGTTGGTTAACAGCTCAAAGGGAGAACTTTAGACTCTGGATTTACTTCCTGGGCCTCTGTTTCCCCAGTTCTTGGCTTACTAATTCTTCACTCTTGTGCGAACTATCTGATGCCTCCAGAAAGATGATTTTTATATTTGTGCAGCTTGTATGTTAGTCCTCTTTGGAAGATTGGCATAATTTTCCTAGCCTGCCATGGTCCTCCACCTCTTTGTCAGCCTTTCTCCTCATTGTCAGCCTTCTTGCTTTTTTTCTTTCTTTCCACATCTCACAGAAAGAAACGTCCCTTCTTCTCTCTAAAACAAGCCCTTACTTGTGTGTGACTTGGTCTCTTTTCTCTCCATACTTGTCTAGAATCATAAAGACTCTTCTATCTCTCCCTTGACACAGGACCTTCCCCTCCAAACATGTTCAATGATTCTTTATACAAAGAAAGCAATGCTAAACCTAAATAAACCCTATGAGTCTTGCAATGACCAGATTATGTGGTACTATTTTTTAATGATAATTCTTGCTAGAATATTTATCAACTCCTTTTTTTTTCCACAGAATATTGTTGACAAGTCTGCTCAAATTAGTGTTCCCATCTTGATTGATTCACTTGGCTGGAATAAGTATACATCTTGGTGGAGAATAGTGGAGGACAGTAGGAAAAAGGGAGAGATGTATGAGAAAATTGGTAATGTTTTAAGTTATGCAGCCCAGCATGTTATTTTTTCTATGGAAGTTCTCTCTCCCTCGCTCCTACTTTCTCTCTCCTCCCTTTTAGTGTATATTCAAGGGTAATTCATTCTTGCTGTTTCTATTGCTCCAATATACATTTTTATTTGATGATCACCAAAAACATCCTAGTTACCTACCCACTGGCCTTTCTCAGTCCTCATCCCCCTTGATCTTTTTGTAGAGTTTGCTGTGGTTTCACTTTTCCTGCTTAAATTCTCTCCTCCTTTAGCTTCTATTCTTGGGTGCTTGACTTCTTAGCTCCCTAGCTACTCATTCATTTTTACCTTCCATTCCTTTCTTCTGCTTCCTAAAGTTAAAACTTCCTAAAGGTTCTTGGCTTTCTTATCTTGTTTTCGTTTCTTATTTCTTCCCTTCATAGACCCTTTGCCTTTGGCAATTCATGACTTTCACCATTCCTTTTGTGTGAGGACACCCAGATCTTGGCAGGGTTCTGGCTTTGCTTTACAAAATGACAACTGATAAATTCTATCTACATGTCTTAGACACCCCCACCTGATAAATACTTTAAAAACTGAGCTCATAATTTCTAGCCATAAACTTCCTTTTCCTTCTAATTCCCCATTCATCAGTCATGTATCATGATTACATCCCTATAGCCATTTCCCCCTGTACATTAAATGCTTTTACCTTCATCTTGACTTGTTTAAATACCATATAGGTTTGAAGGACCAGTTCAGTGCCCCCTCTTTTAAGAAACCATTGAGTTGTGTAAGAAAATATGGGTTCTAGCCATGAGAGATATTGTTCAAATCCAGGCTCTGTCACTAACAGTGTGCCTCTGTATATGGTACTGAATTACTATGAACTTGAGTTTTCTCATCCATTAAAATGGGAATGAGAGTGACTACCTCACAGGTTATTAAAAAGATTAGATATTTATGAATATATTTTATTTCTTATACTTGTTCGTTGACAGTAAGATTCATTTCTGATTAATATATCTCTGGTACTTATTAGATAGTTATCAAGTGAAGAAATTAATCATTGCACAATTTGCCAAACATCATGGTGCCAGTCTCAGCATTTTATCTGGCAACTTAAAAGATCAAACCCACATTATTTTGTTCAATTGAATATTACCTGATTATATGCAATTACAACTTTGACACTCTTATTTTATTTCTATCCACACGAATGGCTTGATTCAATGTGAAGTGCCTTCTAAGATGGGTGAAATAGGCATGGGCCTCTAGACCATTACCTCCATCTGTTGTTGCCCTCACAAGTTCAGGAAAGTTTGGGTTAAATTTTGTAAACAACTGTCCTTGCTGGAAACATCTCCAGATCCCCCAAATTAATTTTTTCGTCTTTGTTTTTTTGCTTATATTATTGAGATGATTGCTTTAACTCTCCACTTCTCCTGATTTTTGTTGAGTAGCCTGACAGGTCCAGGCAGTCATCTGTTCTTACTTCCCCACTCTCATTTCTCCCTTTGACCTTCTTTCCTTCTCCTCAGCCTTAAAAGTAGACAAGTCTGGCTATAATTGTCCTGGAAAACCAGCCCATAGCTGGGAAGTCACCATTTTCCAAGAGTTCATCAGGTCCAACACACCTGTCTGCCAGGTGGACATGCGAATCTCTCTACTAGCCTATCAGGTACAGCTGAATAATATTGGCCGATGCTCCAAAAGTGGGTGATTCATTTTCTGCTCTCAGCTAAGTGGACTACTTGGTCAGAGCTTGGCTCACCTTCCTCCAGGTTCCCTTGGCTGGGGGAGTCTGGCAGCCATAGTATCTTACTTCCTTCAAAGAAAAGGTAAATGGAGCTGAGGTGAGGTGAGGTGAGGTATGGACACACACAGTGGATTCCCATGGAATAACTGGAGAGGTCTTCAGAAGAGAGGTTTCTGGTTATAGCCAGTGTGTAGGCTGAGTAATGGCCCCAAGACATCAGGTCCTAATCCTTGTCACTTGTGTGCGTTACCTCATTTGGAAAAAAGGACTTTGCAGATATGATTAAGAAACTTCATATGGAGAGATTATTCTGGATTATCTGGGTGGTCCCTAAATGCCACTGCAGGTATTCTTATCAGAGAAATACAAAGGGAGATTTATACACACACACACACACACACACACATGAGAAGGTGATATGAAAATGGAGTGATGTTGTTATAAGCTGATGAATGCCAGCATCCACCAGATCCTGGAAGAGGCAAGGAAGGAATTATCTCTAGGGCCTCCACAGCAAGTACAATCTTATTGACACCTTGATTCTGGGGCAGTGATACTGATTTTGGACTTCTGGACTCCAAAACTCCGAGAGAATAAATTTAATAGTTTTAAACTACCAAGTGTGTGGTAATTTCTTAGAGCAGCCACAGGAACCTAACACAGCCAATAAAAATGATGGCAGAGGTAACTACTGTAAGATCATTTCCAGGCTGGCAGCCCCAAATTTATAAACCCATAACTGGGGTGCTCCAAATGCTATGTCACAGTAAGTCAACAGATATTCAATGGGCAATGTTTTGATCTGTGTTCAGTGGTGGAGCACAGAAGACACCCTAGTTAGTTTAACCAAGAACTTGGGCTTGAATCCACAACGTGGGGAAAGGTGAGCTGTGGAGGGAGGGCTCTGGCAGGTTGTGGGGCAGGTTGGCACCAGCAGTCCTAGGGTAGGCTGACCAGATGTACCATTTTAAATGGGATAGAAAACAATGGTATTGTCCCATTTCGAACAGCATGTATGGTCAGCCTAGTCTCACTGGGCTACATTCAAGGTGTCAGTAAATTGGCCATATGGTCTAGAGGGGTTTAGGTGTCCCTGAAGGCCAGGCTAGGACAAAGTCTAGTGGGTGGTGAAAGAGGACTGATGGGAAGGAGGACAGCCTAATGGGGCAGGCCCACATCAGCACAGGGCCTGCACATGGATGACAGTGGCAGTGCACGTGAGGAGGTCTGACTGAGGAGACATTCTGAAGGAGAGCCAACAGGACCCCAGGACTGTGGGAGACAGTAAGATTGGAAGCTGATCAGACAGCAGCAGGAATGGGTGGCCAGAGCGGGGGTAGTTTATGGGACTTCAGGCACCTGGAGGACAGCAGAGCACTCAGAAGTGACCCTGCCCCAGGTGAGGCAGCAGCACAGCTTCTCAGGGGGAGGGAAGGATGTAAAGGAGTGGGAGCAGCCTGGGAAAGCCACAGTGGGACGCTACAGGTGCACAACACATTTTCTAGAATTGAAGTGGTCAGATGCCCGACTTTGAACCTGTGTGGTGGGCTGGTGATTTCTCATTGTTCTGTGATGTTGGTTTCAGTTTTGTAATGAGTGTTCATGAACATAACTGGCACCATGAAAACCAAAAGCCATCTTGAAGTAGCAAAATAGAACTCGATGAACCGGTGTTCTTTACACCCCAGAGCCAGATCTGTCTCTCAGGGCTGTAGACTGACCTTAAGCTCCGTGTGTCCCCACTCACCCTAATGCTAGCAACTGAGCCTCCCTGACATCTAGGAGGGTGACACACAGAGGGTGGGTGGAGGTTTTCCGGATGGCCCCAGTGACTTACATGTCTGTTATCGCAGGCTTTTTCGCAAGTGTTCCAGGGATAGTATTTTTTGGGGTCACCCCCTGCAACAATTACTTTTCCTGGTGATACAAGATGACTGGGAGTGGGGGTGATATAAGATTGTTTTCTGCCATGAGATCTCTTTCAAGTAAACAATGAGGCTGCTTTTGAAAATACTGCAGCAGGAGGACACCAATACAAGTTTTTGCTCTGAGTACCATGGTTCTTCAGCATCTCTGCCACCATTTTTTTTTTTTTTTGCTTTTTAGTATGTGGGTACTTCCCTGACTGGGAATCGAACCTAGGCCGCAGCACTGACAGCGCCAGCGCCCAAGCCTTAAGCCACTACACCATCAGGGAACTCCCCGCTGCCACCATTTTTGTGTCTCTGTGGTCCCCTCCTCACCATTGCCCTTCCTCCAACATAACCCACGCTAAATGTGAGAACAATAAGAAGCGTCAGCCTTGGACTCAAAACACTTCCTCCCCTGAGTGCTTCCGCCAGCAGAAATCAATACATTAGGATAAAGAAAAAGGCATTTGGCTTTGTTTGGGCTCTCCTGTCAGTGTTTGCAGTGTTGGTCTTGAATGGAAATTCTGGTTCCACCCTCAATGCCCCTGAGGACTTGCAAGCTTCGTTTCCTGCTTCCTGTTAGCGCCTGCTCTCACCCTGGCGGTTCTGATGCTTTGGCTTACTGATCAACTTACTATTTTTTTAAACCACAGTTTTTTAAAAGTTACACACACACACACAGACACACACACACACACACACACACACACACACACACTTACAAGGAAGAAGAACACTAAACAACAACCCTTGTGTGAAAGCTGACTAAGCACTAAGGTTTGCCCTTGAGAGAAAGGGCTAGGACAATACTTTCAGTTTCGCTGACTAACACAGCTCAAAATTTTAACAGTTTACAACTCTGTATAAGCTGTTAACACTTTGTTGTGTAAGAGGATGAAGACCTCACATAGTTCTTCCATCAAGATGTGCCGTCTCCATGTTGGAGAAAAGCAAACAGTGTTGCAGGGAAGACAGCTGGGTGGCCAAGTGAGTTGGTGCCTGAATTATGCAGCCACAACTCAGGCACCCTGGCACGACCTTGGAAAGGCTTGTGTGTGTCTCCACGCTGGAGGGGTGGTTGGGGCTGTCCTGTCTTAGCCTTTGTCCTTGCCTTGCTGTCCACCTGGATCAGTGGTTCTCAACCTTCCTAATGCCGCGAATTTAATACAGTTCCTCATGTTGTGGTGACCCCCATAAAATTATTTTTGGTGTTATTTAATAACTGTAATTATGCTACTGTTATGAATCATAATGTAAATATCTGATATGTGTTTTCTGATGGTCTTAGGCGACCTCTGTGAAAGGGTCGTTCGACCCCCAAAGCGGTCGTGACCCACAGGTTGAGAACCGCTGACCTAGATGGTCACTAAGTGTCCAGAGCAAAAGAACAAATGTCTTGGGCACAAATTCCAAGACTACTGTTGATACAATCTTGGCTGAGGGTGAAATTTTCTTCTGTTGGAATATTTTTTTGTGGGGGGGTATTTCCTTGGCTGGGAATCGAACCCAGGCCATTGCTTTGAGAGTGCCGAAGCCTAGCCACTACACCACCAGGGAACCCCTGGAATTTTTTACTTAAGATAAGTCTGTGAGGTGTGGATCCCACACCCTGCTTCTCTTCTCGACAGGAACCAAGCTTTTGCTTCTGGGTCTCAGGATTTGCTCAGCTCAGGTCATGCCCCCTGAGGGCACTGGGTGAGCTCTGTGTAAGAGGTGATCCCAGGATGAGTTTACAAATTTATGGCTAGCACAACAATACCTGCTGTATATTGTGCTGTATTTGCTTGGAGGGAAAGGTGCACATTTATTAGATACTGGGGAAGGAGTCTTTACTCACTAATGAGCCTGACTCTGGAGAGCTTCTGGGGCCTTGAGAACAATGGCTGTGCATTCACCAGTGGGCCAGGCACCTTGCTGTCGGGGGCAAGGCCAGGGTCTACTATTTCCAGTCTAACTATCTAGGGTGGGTCCACAGACATTTTCTGCAAAGGGCCAGATAACAAGTACTTCCTGCTTTATGTCTGTGTCACAACTATTCCACTTGGTCGTTGTAGTGTGAAAGTAGCCACAGGTAAATGGCATGGCTGTATTTCAATAAAACTTTATTTAAAAAACAGGTGTTGGCAGAATTTGGCTCAATTGGTTACTGCCTATATTTTCCCTCTGAGCTTCTGAAGCGTAGGAGCAAGTTCTTATGCATGTTTGTCTCCTTAGTACTGAGCATGGGACCTGATTCATGGTATGTGCTACATGTGCTGAGTGATACTCCATGAAGATCTTCCAAGGAAAATGCTGTGGGTCTTAAGATATACTTACAACTTGCAACTTGAGCTGCACTTGGAGTCATAAAACTAGATTATTTAAATCAAAGGACACTAGTATATCAAACTCAAACATACATACACACACACACACACACACACACACACACACATGCACACACACCCCTTACAACTAACCCCCCAGGTATATGTGCAGTTTATATTTCAATTCTATTGTCCCCTTCAACTGCATCCCTTCTCTCTCTTTCTCTGTTTCTCCTTTTTCTTATTTTTCCCTAAATACTTATTATACAGCTTCTATGTGCCAGGCACACAAGATATAACATTTCCCTTCAAGAAGCATATAGTCCACTAGCTGAACTGAAAGAAAAATAAAATAAATAAAGATAAATGTAAACTTTAATGAACTATAAAACAAATAGAAAATAAAAAATACCAACAAAACCAAAAGTTGGATTCTTTGGAAAGAGTAATAAAACATGTTTAAAAACCACAAAAACCTATCAATATTGAGAAAGGGGGAAGAAAAGAATAGAAAGGGTAACAATAATCAAGGTCAGGCACAATAAGGAGACATCACAACAAAGCCCACCTTCATTAAAGACCGTAAGAAGCTAGCATAAGAAATGTCATGCCTTTATATTGGACATTTAAATAATCAAAACTGACAAAATATAAATATTAAGTAGTCCAATAACTATTAAATAAATTGAATCTATAATTTAAAACCTTTTCACAAAGAAACCCCCAGGTTTGGAGATACTGCTCTCAGAAACGCATCAGGCATGCACCAGTGTGCAAGCTCAGGAGGGATCACAGCAGCACTGCTTGCACTAGCCCCAAGCTGGGAACGGCTCCAATGTCCATCAGGAGTTGAATGGATGAGGACAAAATCAAGCCATGAAACAAAGGCCCCTCTCCCTGGAGCAGTGTGCATAGATGTCATCTTGTCCTGGGACATGTTTTCATGGGAGAGGTGCTGCTTGAGAGAGAGAAGATATCTGTTGTGGGGGAAGGGAGTAGGATGGGCAAGAACACTCGAGAGGGGGGTAGCATGATGTGTTTGGGAAGGTCAGCCATTCAGTGTCACTGAAGATTGGGATCAAGTGGGGCCCAGGCCAGGGAAGGGTAAGGCTGGAGGTGATTCACAATGGGCCATGAAGAGCCACTGAGGGGTTTAGACTGGGAAATCCTATAACCAGAGCTTCCCATTTTAGAGGGTCACTCTGGTGGGTTTCTGAGAATGGATGGAAAAAGCCAAGCCTGGAGGAAGGTTGATGAGATGAGCAAAGTCGGATGAGAGGCTGAGGCCAGGAAATGGTCACAATGGGGTAGAGAGGAGGGATGGAAACCAAATTGTTGCTAAGGTTGAATCTATACGACTCAGATAGCAAGTAAATTTAAAGGATGAGGGATACAAGGGGGACACCCAGGACAGCCCTGAGGCCACCAGTATGGGTGGCCAGAGAGATGGGAACCCTACTCTCTGGGAAGGGAGTCGGGGAAAGGTGAAGAGTTAAGTTTGGGGCACATTGAATTTGAGAATCCATAGTCAAGTTGAAAGTTGGACATTTAGATTTGGGGCTCAGAGGAGAAATTTGTGCTGGTGGTGTCAGCCATCAAACACCACAGGTGACTGGGGTCATGGGATGGAGAAGGAGCTCTATCAGAGGGAGGTTAGGTGGAGGGAGAAATCTCTGGGCAGCACCAGCAATTCCAACAGTCATGGGCCATGGTGGGAAGGTTCCTACTGGAAAGGAAGCCCAGAAATTGGTCACCCTGGCCAAGGGAGGGTTCCAGTGAGAGGAGAGTCCTTGGATGGGAGACCATAGACAAAAGGAAACAAGCCCTAGATTCTAGGCCCTTCTCCCTTTCCGCAGTGATGCCTGGTTGGATAAACCCTGGGGGTCTCTCTAGGCCTCTCACTCCCACTAACAGTAAGGAAATAATAGGGCCACTGTTTTCATGACATTAAACCAACATGGGCTTCCAGCATCATGGCCCCCATAAGATTGAGGAGCCTCAGAATGCTGTCATGTCTGCGAATGGCACAGCTCTGGAACCCAGGTAGTCATCTCCCCTTCTCCAAGAGGTGAATTGACAATTGTCTAGTTGTCTCTGCCCATGAGCCACAGACTAGTTAGAAAACCACCTGCAAATATGTGTCCTGGGTGATTGTTTACAGTACAGAGGGAGTAACGTGTGTCTATTGTTTTCCATGAGATTTGTGATCAAAGTCTATGTAATTGGTTGTAGACATTTTGAAGGAAAGGAGCAGGAACACACTCATCTGGGGCACAGAAAACTAAGGTAAACAGACAATTTAAAACCAAAAGAAAGTAACCCAAGGAGATTGGATCAGACACTTTAGGAAAAATATGATGTCAGGTCAACCTTTGTTGGTTTAAATAAATCTTACTTAGGAGCCAAATCACTGAAACAGCTCAGTGCTGAGCTGCTCTGGGCCCTGGAGCCCTCCCTGTGGGTCCCCCCCAACCCTTTTCTTTCCCAAGGCACCACCCTTGGAATGTCACTAGCAGATCATGTGATCCTTGGAAGCTGTCCCTGTAGCATTTTGTTTCTGTTTTGCAAACTTTGTCCAGCACCCTCAGAGCAGTATCTCCAGGCCAGTCATAACATCTTTCAATGGGGTGAAACCTGACACACAGCCTGTTGATTGGTATGCTGCTCCCTGCTAACCCTTATGTCACAGAGAGGTTGTTGGCTTTTTTGGTTCTAAGAAATACTCTAGCCAATGCCATTTCTGACCTGGGCCTTAAGCCCAAGGGCCCCTGCTTCAGTCTATGTGACATTCTGTGTCTGGTGCTGGTGGGGGCTGGTCCAACTCCCTGGGTATTCCAGACCACACTTCCATATGCATCTGTGAGAGCAAAGAGGACAGAGTCAGCTGGGCAGTGGGATCCTCAGGGTCTTGGATCTGGAAGAAGAGCTCTTCAAGGCTTCATGGGACAGGAGAGTTGGCACACAGAGGGAACAAATAACTCGTACTGATAAATCCTACAAATGAGTGTGACCGCTGACCATACCACTTCAGAATCTGCTCTTTAAAAGAATGTCCTCGGGAGGAAAAGGACAAGATGGCGACTGGAGAGGAGGTCCCTAAAGTCTCTCCCAGAAAACACAATTGAATGGACACCCAGGAGCCAAGAAAGAGGACCCTAGGTGACAAAAAAACGGCAGCTGAGACATCCACGCATTGCAAGTAAACACCTAAGGTTTGAAGAGAAAGGGGCGAGCGGGACAGAGGGGAGGGAGCAAAGACGGATCTCAAAGGACCCGATCACGGCTGACTGCAGTGCATGGAGGGGAGAGACCAAGAGGCGACAAGAGGAAAAGCCCTAGCAAAGTGGCAGAACAGTGGGAGTCCATTGGGAAGCTAGGCTGGGGAGCTGGAATTTGGAACGACGAGTTGGGGACAGACCTTAGGAGCCAGCCTCTGGAACTCTTGAGTGGTAGCAGGGCTGAGCAAGGACTCTGAACTGCAGAAATGACATCTTGGCTCTAGGCTCCCTAGGGACCCACAGCACAGGTGCGCGCAGTTCCTGCACAGGGCTGTGGTTCCTGGTCCCAGCCCGCTGCGGGGGTGAGCTGGTTGCCGCACAGCAGTGCACAGTCCCTACACAGACAGGGCTGCGGCTCCCGTTCCAGACCGCTGCGGAGGCGGACCAGCTGCCGCCATGGCATGCGCAGCTCCTGCGCAGGGCGGGCCAGTTGCTGGCGCAGCACGTGCGGCTCCTGCACAGGGCTGGGGCTCCCCTTCCAGGCCCACTGCTGAGGTGGGCCAGCTGCCTTCTTACCGTGGGGTCAGATCCACAGCTTTGGACTTGTGTGACGCCTGCTTGCGCTCCCCTGGGTCCTAAAGCAGTGCAAGCCTGCAGACTTTGCCCCAGCATTTGGTTATGGAAGCAGGCCCGGGAAGAAAGGAGGATTTGAGAGCATTCGCCCCAGCCAGCAGGAGCAACCTTGGCCCGCATCACCCAGCTTCCCCAGCATAGGGCAGAAGGTGGAGCTGCCCCGGTGTGCCTTTTGTTGACCTCTCCCCTTTCCTACAACCTCCCCAACCAACTAACTAACTACAGGAAGCGGAGGGACCATGATAGATGCGCACCACCTCTAAACATAGCAGGAGACCAGAAATAAGAAGTAAACAACCGCTCTCTCTCCCAAAACTTGCCCCCTCCAGTACCACCTCGTGTCTGCCCTACAGCAAGACACCACAAAAATACCAATCTGGGCTCCTGGGCACTACTGAACATAATGCCCTCATGTCAAAGAGGAAGAATCCAGCAGACAGGATGAAGTCCTTAAAAACTAAAACTCCTCAGAAAGAACAGGAAATTTATCAAGACAGCTTCTTAGACCTAGAAGTTTCCGAATTAAGTGACAGAGAATTTAAAGTAGCCATTCTAAAGGCTGTGAGAGAAATGAAAACATACTGGCAGAGCACCATGGCTGACATAAACAACATAAAAAAGGACATGAATGACATAAAAAAGGAACTTCATGAACAAAAGGAACAATTTAACAAAGAAATTCAAAACA
>PVJL010011742.1:0-25162 GCA_004026885.1 Lyroderma lyra
GTGTCCATGGGTTATTTGTTTGTTCATTTCTTTTTTTCTTTGCTTTCAGTTTTATATTCCGCATATGAGTGAAGTCATACAGTTCTTTGTTTTTTCTGTCTGGCTTATTTCACTTAGCATGATGATCTCCAGTTTCATCCATTTTGTTGCAAATGGCAATATTTCATCTTTTCTTACAGCTGAGTAATATTCCATTGTGCATTGTCTTTAATTGTGATTCTTTTCAAGTAGTTTTTTAATTTAATGTTTAAATACTTACCACTGTCAATATTTAACTATTATAAATATTATAAATTTGTGGTTTGTACTTTTAGTGTAGTAATTTTTCTTTCCTAACTTATTACCTCATTTCCACTATTTTACATTAAGAGAGGTACTTTTACATTATAAGTGTCAGTACTTAAAAACAACTGTTTTAAAAGCAAGGGGTATAATTTTAAGAAATGGGTTTAAAAGGGTACACAAGTGGAAAAAGGTTGGGATTTACTGCTCTAAGGTAATGCCAGGAAGTAATCACTGTAAAAGTCAAGATTCCGCTCAGGTGAAGGGAGGGTTTTGTGATTGGGTGGGGCACATGAAGGAGCTTCTGGGGTGGGTAGCAAGCTTTTGTTTCTTGACTTGAAGGATAGTTAACAAGGGTGTTTACCTTAATTCATTCCGCTCCACATGTGTTTAATGTAGTTTTCTACATTAAACATTTAAGGTTTCTGTTCTATGACAAAATAATTTTTTTAAATAGGGAAAATCAAGTTATGTAATGATACCCTGTGCTGGCCAGACTGTGAGATGGCCCTTATGACCCCCACCCTGGGGGCAAATTATGTTCAGAGACTGAGTTTGTCTTTGAAATAGTTTATACACAGCTTCACTGTGGGAATTATAGTAATTTCACAAACCAATAGCATACAGGATGTCTCTTAATAAGCCAATAAAGAAATAACATACTCCAAACTGATGACAGATTAATTGCACTATTGTTCTAGGCAAAAGAAGATGAAAGGAATGAAGTCCAAATTTAGTTCAGATGTACCTTTACACCAGTTGGTACTTGGGAGAGAGCCTTAACCAATCAAGAGCTGACATCTAGCTGCCAGTGCAAAAGTAAAACTCACTTTGTTGCTAGAGCATGCTGCTAGGGAACAAAGCCACCAGTGTTGGGTAAGATGATTTTCGAGAGGCTGCCGCAAGGCTTTTGCCACTGCTGCTAGAAGTCACCTTTACTACTGCAGGAGTTAATGCCCCAAAGATCTCCACAGACCTTTTCAGGTCAGCAAAGTGTCGCTTTTCCCAGACCAAAAATGCTATGATATTCCTCACAAACTCTCAGCATTTACAGTCTAAGTGTCTTCTTGCCATAGTTGCTTCTCCACATGTTCTTATAGATAAGCCCCCAAAGGGGCTCCCTAGCAGCTGAGCTACTGAGTGCTCATCAACAACAGAGGAGATAATGACATCCTGACTTAACTTACTTCATTCTTATACCAAAACAACTGTACTTCTGTTGTGCTCCCCGTTTTCGACCCCCACAGCGACCAAGAGACCGACTCCGATGTAAATACAAAAAGAGACTTTATTGCTACAAGCTCGAGCTCGGCCATCCGCCCTCCAAGGCAGCAGAGAGAGAACGGCCCCGAACCTGGATAGGCGGGGGGGTGGGGGGGTGGGAATTTAAAGGAAAAAAAATTGCAGGCGGGTGGGGTGACATGCCCTGGCGTTACTGGGTAGGTGGAGGGACATGGGGCGGGAAGCAGGAACTGGGTGAATGCTGAGGTTTTTCCTAATCAGGGAAGTAGTCTGCTGTGCCCTTAGGTTTCGCTTCTCTCGAAATGGCGGCTAACTGTCAAAATGGAGTCTCCTAGGCCCCTTTTTCTTGTCCATCAGGAGCTCAATCCTGAGCTCTTTCATCCGTGGCAAGGGGCCCATACCTAGGGTGTAGAACCATTAGTTACATAGCTCCTAACGGCTCACGGATGAGTCTTAGACCCCATTTCAAAACACAAGGCCCTATGGTGAGGAGTACAACCAAAGGCCCTATGGTGAGGAGTACAACCAAAGAGGTTAGAGGTCCTGGTAGGGGTAAGACCCTAAGAGGAGGAACTAAACCATTTGGAGAAATTGTAAGCCTCAGCCTCAGCTAGGCGGTTGCGAATGGATTCCTGAGTTCTTTGACCTTAGTCTGAACTACCCCAGACGCGTTAACAAAGAAACAACATTCTTCTCCTAGGAATTGACACGTAACTCCTTTCTCCGCCGTAAGGAGGTCGAGAGCTCGGCGGTTTTGCAGAGCGACATTAGCGAGAGAGGTAATCTGGGTCTGTAGGGCCATTAGGGAATCTGCCACTTTGTCTAGGTCCTGACTAATCCCGGTAGAAAGTCTGTAATAGAGGTGAGTGGCTGTACCGATTCCGCCTGCCCCGAGCCCGGCCACCGTGAAGACGCCTGCCCCCAGTAGTGCTGCCGCTACTGGAAGTGCCCTTTTTCAAGGCAAGGTTGGTAGCAAAAGACTTTCCATAGTACCGGGGTCAATTATAGACATGGGGGGATACAGAAACGAAGGTACACATGGTATGGACCAACTGGCGGGTAGACAGCGGAAGAGAAGAGTCTGATTGCATATAAAGAAAATACCAGGCTTCCCACAGACTGACTCAGGGTAAGGGGGGAGGGAGCTGTTGCAAAGTACAGGTGACATGGTTAAGTTGACACAGGTGGTGTTGGAGGTCATCAAGACTACTTCCTCAGTTAAGGGCCCCACGAGGGATGTATTGGAGGCTTTTCATCGCGGGAGCTGGTCCTGGAGCATCGAGAGGTCAGCAGGCCGGACGTGAGTGTGATGGATCCACGCTGCTATCCCGTCAACCTTGATGGCAGCTGGTGTGGTGAGGACGACGACAAATGGTCCTTTCCAGCGGGGTTCTAAGGTCTTCGACCTATAACTCTGGATTAGGACCCAATCTCCAGGACAGTCCGGCGTGGCTCTGGTGGCGTCGGAGAGTTGTACAGTTCTTTGAGCTGATCCCAGACTTTGCGATGAACGGTCCGCAGGGTTTGAAGAGAACGGATAAGCAGGTTATCTTCTTCTATTTCAGCTATAAGCTTAGTTTGTAAGGAGGGGACTATAGGAGGGGGCCTTCCAACATTATTTCAAAAGGGGTTAATCCTAGTTTATAGGGTGATTTGCACACCTGGAACAACACAAAGGGGAGGAGAGACACCCAGTCCCTGCCAGTCTCCTGGGCTAGTTTTGTTAAGGTCTCTTTTAAGGTTCTATTCATCCTTTCTACCTGTCCTGAGCTTTGGGGTCTATATGCACAATGTAATTTCTAATCAGCCCCAAGAACAGAAGCCAGCCCCTGAGTTACCTTAGAGACGAATGCAGGGCCGTTGTCAGACCCAATCATAGCAGGAAAACCATACCTGGGAAGAAGTTCCTCCAGCAGCTTCCTGGTCACGATGGCTGCAGTCTCCTTCCTTGTAGGGTACGCTTCTACCCATCCTGAAAAGGTGTCTACAAAAACTAGCAGGTACTTACACCCGAAGGTGCCCCTAGGTAGCTCTGTAAAGTCTACTTGCCAGTAGGCGCTGGGTTTGTCTCCTCGTTGCATCCCCGCTGAGGGACCGCTGATGGTGGGTGTGGGGTTGGTTAGTTGGCAGGCTTTACAGTGTGTTACTATGTGTTCGACCTTAGAGCCAAGATTTTTTATTTTTACCTGGGCATGGCGAAGGAGGTCTTGCATCTTCCGTGTTCCCAAATGGGTGGCTCGGTGTATTCTTGACAAAAGCTGACTTCCTAAGGCCTCCGGGAGAATGATCTTTTTATCTTCAGTCAGCCACCAGCCTTTGCTCTCTTTGGCTCCCAGTAGCTGGTGAATCCACAACAGGTCCTCACGGGTGTACACCGGCTGCTCGGGTAGACTTGGCCCTCCGGGGTCCGGGAGGGTGATAGGCAACACGATCTCAGTTGACGTGGCTCCCCACTGTTGTGCGACTTGTTTGGCAATCCGATCAGCTAAGGAATTTCCCTTAGTCACTAGGTCATCAGACCTTTGGTGTCCTGGGCAATGAATTATGGCCAGTTTCTTTGGCAGCCATAGGGCAGTTAGCAATTTCAAAATTTCATCCCGGTTTTTGATTGGTTTTCCCAACTGGTGTAACTGATACTCATCCTCTAAGGAGAGAGTCAAGGCGTGTATAGGCTCCCCCAGCTGACTGGCTACCGTGGGTCCTTTTCCAGGCTGGGAACTGATTTGAGCCCCTAGCTTTGTCAACAAGTCTCTCCCCAAGAGAGGGTAGGGGCAATCTGAGATCACCATAAAGGAGTGAGTGACTTGTCCCGATCCTAGGCCTACAGTTCTCTTAGTAGTCCAGGGGTACTGTTTTGATCCAGTTGCTCCTTGTACCCATGACGTCTTATTTGACAGTGGGCCTCCCGCTTTTAATAATACAGAGTATTGGGCCCCCGTATCGACTAGGAACCGGGTGGGTTTCCCTCCACTTTTAGGGTTACCCTAGGTTTGGGGAGGGGATCCGAAACTTGACCCCCCTAATCATCTTCTTCTACTAAGACTTTAGCTCGGGGTCTTTTCTTAGGGCAATCTCGAACCCAGTGTCCTTCTTCCTTACAATAAGCACATTGATTTTTCCCCAGGGGGGACTTACCCCGGCCATGGTCTCGTCTTTCTCTGGTGCTCGCCATACATCTTAACTGTCTCTGGCATTCTCCCGGTTCAGCGGTGGCGGCCAATAGGATCCGGGCCAGGTCCCGATTCTGTCTTCTTTCTGTTTATCCTCTGCTGAGTCCCTGTTATGGTATACCTTTTCAGCTATCTCAACTAAGTCCCTCAGTTGCTTCTCACCTAACCTTTCTATCTTTTGTAGCTTTTTCCTAATGTCAGGGGCCGACTGATTAATATACGCTAGTGCAATCATCCCTAGGTGTTCTGGCTTATCCGGATCAATGTGTGTGTACTGCCAGGAAGCATCCATGACTCTTTCTAAGAAAGTCACAGGGCTCTCTTCTAGTCCCTGTCTCAAATCATAGACTTTGGCCAAATTTGTCGGCCACCTATTGGCCGCTTTGAGACCTGCCAACAGAGCCTGGCGGTAGACCCGAAGCCTCTCCTTACCTTCCGGTGTGTTATAGTCCCAATCGGGACGGATTACAGGGAAGGCGGCATCGGTTAGAGCTGCCACGGTGGTGGGGGCCCCAGTAGGGCCAAGAACATTTTTCTGGGCTTCCTGGAGAACTCATTCGCACTCCTCGGTGGTGAAAAGAATCTGCAAGAGCTGTTGGCAATCGTCCCAAGTGGGCTGGTGAGTAAACAGTCTCAAGAAGGTTCATGAGGTCTTTAGGATTGTCAGAAAAGGGGCATTCTGAGACTTCCAGTTATAGAGATCACTGGTGGAGAAAGGCCAGTACGGCAGTAACTGGTTGCCATCAGCGCCTGGTTGTCCAATCGCACGCAAGGGGAGAGCAACAGTAGAGTCGGGCTCTGTGTTCCGTTGTTGAGCCCCTTGGGTGTTATGCTGGTCCCAAATGGGGCCGCTCACCGGGCATCACAAGCGGAGGGGCCAGCAGGACTGGAGCTGCTAAGGGCGGCAGTGGTTGGGCCAGCAGGGCCGCAGCCGCTAAGGCCGGCAGAGCCACTGGCGGCTGAGCCAGTGGGGCCGGAGCCGCCAAGGCTGGTGGGGCCAGCAGATCCTGGGGGTCTGCAGCCGCTAAGGCCAGCGGAGCCGGCAGAGCCGGAGCCGGCAGGTCTGCTGGCAGCCATCCTACATGAATGAAGGCCGTTCTGAGGAACAAAAGGTGGTTAATTTTCCTTTTTGGATCTCAACTGAGAGGTTATGGGCTCACTTCCGGACATCAGAGAAATGTCTGAGAACGAGGTCTAGAGGTGAAGAAGTCGTCTGTCCCATTTTGTCCATCAGTCAGAACAAGGCTCAGGAGCCAGAGGGTACAAACAGACAAAACAAACAAACAGACAGTTGGCCAACACAATAAATGGATCAGAATCTCAGATGAGGGACCCTTAAGGGTGTCCTCCAGATAATTTCAGATGAGGGGACTCACAAAGGTCCCCTCCAGATAACCGAGGGAGGACACAGAACGTCTTCCGTCCCTCCGCGGTCGGGGGTTAATGGGTGCGTCCACCCAGCCCACTATCCACCGCCCATACAGAAGCGGATTTTTAGAGGCAGAATTTCAGAAGCAGCTGATCTTACTCACTGGTGGTGTAAGTCTCTCCGGGCGGTGGTCTTGGGGCTGTGGGGATCCCGGATGAGCCCCCATGATGTTGTGCTCCCCGTTTTCGACCCCCACAGCGACCAAGAGACCAACTTCGATGTAAATACAAAAAGAGGCTTTATTGCTACAAGCTTGAGCTCGGTCCGTCCGCCCTCCAAGGCAGCAGAGAGAAAATGGCCCGAACCTGGATAGGCGGGGGAATTTAAAGGAAAAAAAATTGCATGAGGGTGGAGTGACATGCCATGGTGTTACTGGGTAGGTGGAGGGACATGGGGTGGCGGGCAGGAACTGGGCAAACACTGAGGTTTTTCCTAATCAGGGAAGTAGTCTGCTGTGCTCTTAGGGTTCGCTTCTCTCGAAATGGGGGTTAACTGTCAAAATGGAGTCTCCTAGGCCCCACACTTCTAAAGACATTTTTTGTCTTTGCCATAAACAAGACTTAAAAGAATTTCACTTAAGTCATAAACAAGTAGATGTGAAATCATATCAAACCAATTCACAACAGAAACTGGGTCCCTAAGTCTGACAACCCATGAAAACTGAATGCTGCCAACAACTGTGTGAGTTTGGAAGCAGATCTTTCCCCAATCAAGCTTCAGATGACACTGTGGTTCCATCTCACACCCTCATTGCAGCTTGTGAGACTCAAACAGAGTCCTCCGCTAAGCTGTGCCCTCAATCCTGACTCACAGAAATTGAGATGATAAATGTGTGCTGTTTGAAACCAAGTTTGTGCTACTATTATTACATCGAGATGGATAGCATGCCCCATGTTTGGGGTTCCCTTAATCCTCTCAAGTTCGGTGAGTTCAAAGCTGTTATACTCTTGGTTAGTTTATTACAGTGAAAAGATACGGATTAAAATCAGCAGTAGAAAAAAGGCACATAGGGCATAAGCCAGGAGACACAATTATCCTCTCCCAGTGGAGTCCTTATGGACAATGTTTAATTCTCCCAGCAACAATGTGTGACAAGGTACACAAGGAGTATTGCCAACCAGGGAAACTCACCCAAGCCTTGATGTCCAGGGATTTTATTAGAGGTCAGTCATGTAGGCAGGCCTTACCACCCACGTGGCTGAACTTCGTTTCCAGCCCCTCCAGAGGTCAAGCTGACACCTCCTGGCTCAAGGCCCCCAGGTAAACAAGGCATTCTTATCAGGTAGGCTATTCCAGGGGTTAGAGATTATCTCCCAGGAGCCAGTCAAGGGCCCTTCCTTTCTTTGGAATGTGCAGTTTGAACATCCCAAGTGTGCAAAGTTAATACTTTTGTTGTGCACCCCTTAACTTCAAGAGTGGGATTCCTGTCAAGTTGCCACCCTGCTAGAAGACAGAGAGAGAGTTCAGGAAACCACCCTGTTTTATCACTTGAGGAGGGGGGTTCCCTGGTGGTGTAGTGGCTAGGCTTTGGTGCCCTCACTGCTGCAGCCTGGGTTCGATCCCCGCTCAGGGAGACAACCAAAAAAATAAAAAGAATAACACCTGAGGAAACTTTACACCTTTACTGGCCTTATAGTCAGAGAGTTTCCAGGATGTAAGCCATACAGCCAGAAGGCAGGGTGCAGGGGAGAGGAGGCTGAGACTGAGCACTCATACAGAAGCTTCTCCTGATTAGCCACTGAATAGAAGGCAAGCTTCCCCTGCTCAAGGTCTAGCCAGATACCCACCACCCCAGGTTTGTCTGAGCCAAGGACAGTTTCCTTGACCACGTTCCACGCAGAGAGCTGGCTAGTCCCCTTCCACTCTATACACCAGGAGTCCCTGGTCCTTCCCAGGATCTGGTCACGGCTCATCCCCCAGGAAGCCACACCAACTGCCCAGTGACTGCAATCCTGAGTGTCCACTTCCCAGTACTTCTGCCCAGAAGAGAAGGCCTGGGAACATAAGACCTGGCAGGTAGTAAACCTCTCATGACTCCAGGGATAGAGCTGTGGAAAGTGAGATACAGTCACTGTCTGGCAATCCTGAGACACCTCCAGGCTACAGGAGAGGCTCCTCAGGTCAAAGGTTGGACTGATGGCCCCTGAAGAAAAAAACAAGAACATGACCAGCGCAGCTTTGTATCTGAGTGTGATAAATAAAGTTTTACTCTTACTGGCATTAACATTTGTACATTAACTTGCTTTTCTCTATACATATTCCTGATGTTGTTTATTAACGATATCCCTTTCCCACCTTAATCTCTACTTACCATTAATCATCTTTCAGGAAGCCCTCTTTGAATCCCATCCAACAAAAAGTCACCTCTTGCTTTCCTCAACACCCCTACTGCTTTACCTGTTCTCTAATGATACCATGTTCTACCTGGAGTACAGCAACGTATGACCACAGCTGTTTATATCTCTCTAGTTACACATAAGCTTCCTGATTAAAGATCAGGTCTTATTCATTTTTCTTATTGTTTCCTAGTGAGTAAATAATTGCTAACACTTATATAGCATTACAAATGTAGGCACACATTTATACACATTCGCTCATTTAACCCTAGCAGACTGCTGTACCGATTTTCGGTCATTTCCGAACCTGCCGCTAGACCGCTGTACCTAATTTTTGGTACTTTGCCTCGTACGTGAAAAACATGACTCCAAGTTCCATCTTATTCTAACCACTTGTTTGCATGTAACTAACATTTTTCTATATCATGTTGGTTTTTTCTCTTTAATGCTCAGGAGTCCAGGTATAGGGGACAGTTAGGTTCAGGGCCTCAGGTCTGGTAGGGTTAACCCTCATGACAATCCCATGAGGGAGGTAAGTACTATTATCTCCATCTCGCAGATGAGGTAATTGAGGCTCGGAGAGGTTCCATAACTCCTCCAAAATCACACAGCTAGTGAGCATAGAAGCCAGGAGTCAAACCCAAGCTGTGTGGCTCTAGGATCTACACTCTCAAGGACTACTCCAGACTGGGATAGCAGTAAAACCTAAATGGGCTGGTGAATGGACAGTTGGCTATGCATGGTGGCCCCAGCATGGGCGCCCACAGGTTGCCTGGGCTCTGGTTTGGCCTGGAACTGGGGAGTCTTCAACCCCCTTTGTCTTTGTAATCAGCTCCCCACGTGGAGGGACCTAGTCTGGGGGTTGTAAGACAAGCAGTCGGGAGATGGACTTGGCATGCTGTCACAGCTCCACTCTGCAGCAGCCCAAACCAAGTTTTAAGCAGATCGCATACTTACATTGAGAGGCCCTTTTGGGTGCAGGGTGGCTCTGGTCAGGCAGTGGGTATGAGGAGGAAGATGGAGCTTCTGGGAGTTTAACTTAAGAATCAAAAAAATTGGGAGAGGGAGAAAGTCTCATTAGAAAAAAGCAAACATAAGGTATCTAAATATTGTGATCAGGGCACATGGTTTCTCTTCATTATTAGCAACAGGTTTTTGTTTTTGTTTTTGTTTTTAATGTGGGTAGTTCCCTGGCTGGAAATCGAACCCAGGTCGCACTGCTGACAGTGCCGAAGCCTTAAGCCACTACACCACCAGGGAACTCCCAGCAACAGGTTTTTTAATGTCAGGACTTGACTAGGCAGTACATCCAGCTTGGGTATGTCCAGTCCCATGTTCTCATTATGGACATTTTTGCTGTTTGTTCCCCCGCTAAGTTATTAACTCCTTGCTGGCTCCATATTTATATCTCTATCTTCTAAGAACCAAGCCTAGTGCCAGGTACACAGGAAGTGTTTCATGCATATGTAGTAAATAAATTGACTAATACAGTTCCAGGGGATCACAGTGCCCTGATACCCAGAATATCCACAAATCCCATGTCAGTGCTTTAAACTATTATAAAAACTGGGGAATGTGAGTTGGTGTGAGATTCTTCTCAACTGCTGACACCTCCTACTTCACTCTCAATGTACTAAAGTTTGTTAACTTAAAGCTACTGTGTGCTTGCAATGACCACAGCAGGCAGAAGAAGAGAAACTAAAGGAAATGTCAGAATGTGGACTATGAAGGTGAAATCTTGCCCCATCTGTATGTTGAAGTGACAGCAACAGAAAATAAACCTAAGAGTCAGACTGAGATGAGACAAAAGACCCTGCCTAGGGTATGGGCTGTGAGGCTATGAGAGCAGGAGAGCTGCCCTTCAAGAAGTCATAATCAAAATTCAGGTGGGCACCACTATGCTTGTACTGAGCTGATAGGATTTTAAGTTACTGTTTTTTTAATTAAAAAAATTTTCAATTACAGTTGACATACAATATTCTATTAGTTTCTGGTGTACAACATAGTGATTAGACATCTACGTAACTTACAAAGTGATCACTCCAATAAGTCTAGTACCCATCTGATACCACACATAGTTACTAAAATATTATTGACTATATTCCCTATGCTGTACTTTGCAGCTCTGTGACTATTTTTGTAACTGGAAATTTGTACTTCTTAATCCCGTCACATTTTTCACCCATCCTCCTATCCACCTTCAAACCGGCAACCCTCAATTTATTCCCTGTATCTATGTGTTTGTTTCTGTTTTATTTATTCATTTATTTTGTTTTTATAGATTCCACATAAGTGAAATCATATGGTATTTGTCTTTCTCTGTCTGACTTACTTTATTTAACCTGTATGTTCATCCATGTTTTCACAAATAGCAAGATTTTATTCTTTTTTATGGCTAATATTCCATTGTGTACATGCATCACATCTTCTTTATCCATTCATCTACTGGTGGACACTGAGGTTTCTTCCATATCATGGCTATTGTAACTAATGCTGCAGTGAACATAGAGGTACATATATCTTTTTGAATTAGTGTTTTGCATTTCTTTGGATAAATACCCATAAGTGGAATTGCTGAGTGAAGTGGTAGGCCCACTTTTATTTTTTGAGGAACCACCATGTTTTAATCAGGTTGGTTATTTTGTTTTTTGGTGTTAAGTTGTATGAGTTCCTTATATATTTTGGATCTTAACCCCTTATTGGATGTATTACTGGCAAATATCTTCTCCCATTCAGTAGGTTGTCTTTTCATTTTGTTATTGTTTTCCTTTGCTGTGCAAAAATTTTTAGTTTGCTGTACTCCCATTTGTTTCTTTTTTTCTTTTGTTTCCATTGCCCAAGGGGACATACAGGATTTTTACTTAATGTTAATCATAGTGTTAAAAAAATGTTTTTAGCTAACACCATTTTTTTCTCCATTGATGGGGAAAATAATCTACATATGTCTGGTTCTTAAAGATACTTAGAAAAAACTGACACATTATGTACATTCATAACTGCTGAGTAACTTAAATAAAACACTGGTAACTATTAAAGAGATGAAGTTTTATGATATGTTAATGTTTCTGGGTAGAAACTCAATTGCTTACCCACTGATTATGATAGGTTTTATAAAAGAAAAAAGTGATGCTGCATTAAGCAGCTGATTTTACAGAAATATTTGTTATATAAATTTAATTAGTGATAAATTTCTTTATAATAGAATCTAAAGAATCTCTTTTCTCTACTAAAAGAAGAGAATAAGCTACAGGTTTTTTTGCTTTTAAAAAATCATAGCCAAGATCCCTTGGGAATATAAAAGAATAACAGGAACAGGTGTCTTACAGCACTATTCTGTTTAAGTAGAATTATTCTACATAAGATGTGATTTCCATGGCAGCTCATGGTGTACTTACATAGGGTCAAAGAAAATCATTATGATGAGGCAGCCAAATTGCTTGGCAATTGTTAAAACACTGACTTGAAGAACAACTAATCCATTGCCTTAAAAATGATCTTTTTTTCAGGGATGAATTTTTCAGTGAAAATTTCAGGGATGATGTTTCAGAATATAGGGATATATCCAGATCTTTTGTTTTAAAAAATGTTCTGGTCTGAGCCAAATAATCAAAAATGCATAATCACAGAGAAAGAACTATATTCTATAATACTTGCTAATACATACTTAAATTTTGTAAGTTGAATTTTGAAAAGTACTTAAAATATATACTTAATTCCTCAAAAAATGAAAAATAGAGAATTATGATAAGGTGCAGCAATTCCACTTCTGGGCATATATTCAAAAGATTTGAAAGCAGGATTTTGAAAAGACATTTGTACATCCATGTTTGCAGAACGATTATTCACAATAGACAACAGGTGGAAGCAACCCAAATGTTCATTGATGGTTGACTGGATAAACAAAATGTGGTATATACATACAACAAAATATTATTCAGCCTTAGAAAGGAAGTAAATTCTGACACATACTATAATACAGATGATCCTTCAAAACATTAGGCTAAGTGAAACAAACCAGTCACAAAGAGACAATAACTGTGTGATTCCACTTATATACGGTATCTAGAGCAATCAAACTCATAGAAACTGAAAGTAGAATGGAGGTTGATAGGGCCTGGAAGGGATGGGGAGTTACTGTTTTAAAGATCAGAGTTTCAGTTTTACAAAATGGAAAAGCTCTGGAGTTTGTTTTCACAACAAGGTGAATGTAAGATAGAGAATTTCATGTTCTGTGTATTTTTCCACAATTAAAAATAAAAAAAATTAATGTACACTCAAATAATAGAAATTGATCACTTTTCCCAAGAAATCATGTTTCTCCACTTAAGTAAGAAGCAACATTTCTTTTTTTTTTTTTTTTTTTTTTCTGCTTTTTGGTATGTGGGTAGCTCCCTGGCCGGGAATCAAACCCAGGCCGCAGTGCTGACAGCGCCAGCGTCGAAGCCTTAAACCACTACACCATCAGGGAACTCCAGAGGCAACATTTCAATTAGACCAAGATCATTAAACATAAAAATGTGAGAGGGACCTAAGATGGTGACATAAAAGGAGATCCTTGAAACCTCTCTTGGAAAATACATTGAACAACTGGGATCCAACACAGGAAACCCTGAGTGGCACAGACTAAGTTGAGAGATCCACATATCGCAAGAAAACACGTGAAGGTCAGAGAAAGGTGGAGGGTGAATGGGAGAGAAGGGGAGGGAGCAGAATGGAGCTGGGGCTATGGAACGAAACCCAGAACTGGCTGAAGAAAGAACGAGGTGGGGGCCTGGGGACATAGCCAAAGCGCAGCACAAACCCCAGGTGGGCTGCAGACAGAGAGCCAACAACAGCAGAGGGGTGGGCAGCTAAAGCCCCGTGAGATTGTGGATGAGTTAAACCCAAACCAATGGGCAGTGCACTGGGGTATAAACCAGAGCGCTGTGCCCCAGGAGGGTTAGAGGCTCAACAAATGCTGCTGAACTGCCCTGGGTGAGAACAGAGCTCCAGCTGCAAATCAGGGGCAACAGGCATGGCAGCACTGGTTCGACTGCAAATCGGCTCTGGGCAAATTTGAAACTGAGAGCCAGCTGCCTTGGAAAAGCTGACCAGAACAAATCATGGTCCTGGGTGAAACTTGAGCTCAAGAGAAAAGAGAAAGGCAGCTTGCACCCTACTGGACCTGCCCAGTGTCCTACTAGCAGGCTTTTGTTTCAGCATGTGCCTGTCCAGACCCAGGCCTGTCCAGTGCTCTTGTATTTCGGTGCATGCCCACTCACCAGGCCCACCCAGTATTCTTGGGGTGCTTCAAAACAGGCCCGCACGGTGCTCTACTGATGGAGGACAGTGGAGCCAGCACCCAAGGGGGTGAACCCAGGGTAATCACACTGCCCCCACCCCCAGGAGGAAAATATAGACACAGAGCCTGGAAGCTTCCCCTAACTCTCTCCCAAAGCTTGCCCCCCACCCGACTCCACCTAGTGCCTGCTTTATAGCCAGCTGAAAAAAGGCAAACTTCCTTTACCTCATGAGCAAACAAAACTGCATTCTTCCCAACAAACCCCACCCTCACAGAAACCAGCAGAAGGGCTCAGGGAAACTGCAAAACACAAGCACAGCAGCTTTTCCCTGCACTGATTGCAGAGACAGCATTACCATCACCCACCACATTTTTGCAAAGAGAAGGTGCATCGAGACCAAGGTGACTGGGTCAAATAAAGTGAAACCCACCTTCTAGGAAAGCTACCAGAGTGAGATTACCAAATAACCAAGAGAAAATATTGTAAGATGCTGCAGTGACACCAACTGGGAAGTGAAAGAAAGATCTCTTCATATCTGCCAGGGAAAGAGTCCACATGCCCAGGAAAAGAAACACACCAAATACAATGAGCACCTTAGGATCCAAAGCTGATCAGGAAGAAAACAAAAAATTTCCAGAAAAGGAACTTATAGATTTGGAAACATATGATCTAAATGACACAGAATTCAAGAACACAGTTCTTAAGACACTCAGAGAACTTAAAGAATGCTGGCGGAGTACTCAGATGCAGCTAAATGATCTCAGAAGGAAAAGCTGTGAACAAAAGGAATACTTTAAGAAATTGAAACTATAAAAAAGAATCAAATAGAAATTCTGGAGATAAAGAACACAATAAAAGAATCAAAACATGAACTCACTAGCATAGGAAACAGGGCCAACCAGATGGAGGAAAGAATTAGTGATATCAAAGATAGGAACATTGAAATGTCACAGAAGGAAGAAAAGAGATTCAAAAGTCAAAAGAAATGAAAGAGTCATACAAGTAATTTCTGATACCATTAGAAAGAATAACATTAGAATAATAGGAGTACCAGCAGAGGCAGAGGAGAAATCCACAGAGAGCTTATCTAAATAAATAGTAGGTGAGAACTTTCCAACTCTATGTAAAGAATGATTACCCGAAATTCAAGGACCCCTGGCTACCTGTATTATAACCCATTATAATGAAGATGTCAAAAAGCAAAGACAAGGAAAGAATTCTTAAGGCATCTAGGGGAAAACAATTATAACCTTCAAAGGAAAACCCTTCAGGCTATCATCAGATTTCTCAGCAGAAACTGTACATGCCAGGAAAGAGTGGAATCAAATATTAAATGAGAGAAACTACCAGCCAAGAATAATTTATCCAGTAAAGTTATCCTTTAGATATGAAGGAGGAATAGAGACTTTTTCAGATATATAGAAGCTGAGGGAATTCTCCAGCACAAGGCTGGCATTTCAAGAACAATCGAAGGAAGCTATGCAACCTGAAACAAAAAATCAAAATAAATAGGGAAGAATTGGGACAACAAAAAATTAAAATGAGAGGAAGTAATGGCCATCGGAAGTAATGGCCATCCTCATATATCCACCATCATCCTAAATATAAATGGATTGAAATCACCAATAAAAAGGCACAGAGTAGAAGAATGGATTAAAAAACAAAACCCATTCATATGCTGTCTTCAAGAGACACACTTCAGCCACAAGGACAGAGACTCAGAGTGAAAAGGTAGAAAACAATATTCCAAGCAAATGGCATCCAGAGAAAAGCAGGAGTTACCATACTGATGAAACAGACTTCAGGGAAGGTAAAAAGAGACAAAGATGTCCATTTCATAATGATAAAATGGACAATACAACAACAAGAAGACAGGACACTCATTAACATATATGCCCCCAATGAGGAAACACCAAAATTTACAAAGCAACTACTAACAGATCTAAAAGGAGAAATTGACAAAAACAAAATTATAGTAGGGCACCTAAACACTCCCTTAACAGCCATAGACAGATCAACCAAACAAAAAATAAATAAGGAAATATCAGCTTTAAATGATACATTACATCAATTGGACATAATTGACATTTACAGGACGCTTCATCCTATAATACAAGACTATACATTCTTTTCTAGTGCACATGAAACATTCTTAAGGATAAACCATATGCTGGAACACAAAACTAGTCTCAACAAATTCAAGAAGACTGAAATCATACCAAGTATATCCTCAGACCCAAAGCTTTGAAATTAGAAATCAATTACAAAAAGAAAGCCGAAAAAAATCACATATGTATGGAGATTAAAAAACATGGTATTAAGAAATGACTGGATCCAAGATAAAATAAGAGATTAAAAATGTATAGAAATGAATGACAATGAAAATACAATGTATCAAAACTATGGAGACACAGCAAAAGCAGTAGTAAGAGGGAAATTTATATTATTACAGGCCTATCTCAAGAAACAAGAAAAAGCACAAGTAAACATCTTAACGTACCATATTAAAGAACTAGAAAAAGAAGAACAAAAAAACCCAAAGTCAGCAGAAGGAAAGAAATAATAAAAATGAGAGCAGAACTAAATGAAATTGAGAACAGAAAGACAACAACAAAAAAAATGCAACAAAGAGCTGGTTCTTTGAAAAAAAAATCAATAAAACTGACAAACCCCTGACTAGACTCACCAAAGGACAAAGAGAAAAGACACAAATAGCCAAAATTAGAAATGAAAGGCGTGAAATTACAACTGATACCACAGAAATACAAAGGATCCTAAGAAAATGTTATGAAAGGCTTTATGCCACCAAATTTAACAACCTAGAAGAAACAGACAAGTTTCTAGAAATATATAGTCTACCCAGACTGAACCAAGAACTGGATAATCTAAATACTGGTACAGAATGAGCATAGGTGGTGATACACAGTTATTAATAGATCAATCAATAGAAAAGAAATTGAAACAATCATCCAAAACATCCCCAAAGGCAAAAGCCCTGGATCAAAGGTGTCACTGAGTTTTATCAAGCATTCAAAGAAGAATTAATACCTATCCTCCTCAGACCCTTCAAGAAAAATGAAAATGAGGCAATACTTCCCAACTCATTCTATGAGGCCAACATTACCCTAATACCAAAATCTGGTAAGGACAACGCACAAAAAAGAAAATTATAGACCAAAAAATTCTGATGAACACAAATGCAAAAATCCCAAACAAAATATTAACAAATAGAATACAACAGTGCATCAAAAAGATTATACACCAGGATCGGATGATTCAACATATGCAAATCAATGTGATACACCACATAAACAAATTAAAAGATAAAAAACAATATGATTATATCAACTGATGCAGGAAAAGCATTTGACCAGATACAACATCCATTTATGATCAAAATACTGAATAATATGAAAAGAAGGAAAGAACCTCAACATAATAAAGGCTATATATGACAAACCCTCAGCTAACATCATACTGAATGGGGAAAAGCTGACCCCTATTCTCCTAAAATCAGGAACAAGACAGGGATGCCCACTGTTGCCACAGCTATTCAGTATAGTACTGGAAGTTCTAGCCACAGAAATCATTTAAGAGAAAGGAATAAAAGGTATCCAAATTGGGAGAGAAGAGGTCAAAGTGTCACTATATGTAGATGATATGATTCTTTATATAGAAAATTCCAAAGACTCCATCAGAAAACCATTAGACACAATAAACAAATACAGTAAAAAAGCAGGATACAAAATAAATGCACAAAAATCTATTGCATTTTTAAATACCAACAACAAAACTTCAGTAAAAGGAATGAGAGAAACAGTACCTTTTGCAATCGCAACAAAAAGAATAAAATTAACAAAGAACATGATGAACTTATACACTGAAAACTATAACACTATTAAAAGAAATTGAAGAGGATACAAAGAAATGGAAAGATATTCCATGTTCATGGATTGGAAGATTCAACATTGTTAAACATATTACCCAAAACAATATAGAGATTTAATGCAATTCCCATCAAAATCCCACAGACATTCTTTCAAGAAATAGATTTAAAAAATTCAGATTCATATGGAACCACAAAACACCGCGAATAGCCAAAGCAATCTTACTTAAAAAGAATAGGGCTGGAGGTAACATGCTCCCTGATAATCAAAATAGCATGGTATTGGAAAAAAAAAAAAACCCAGATACACAGACCAATGAAACAGAACTGAAAACCCAGAAATAATCACACAAATATATGGACAAATAATTTTTCACAAAGGAGTGAAAAATAGACAATGGGAAAAAGAGAGCCTCTTCAGTAAATAGTGCTGGGAAATTTTAAAAACTGCAAAAGAATGAATCTGAACTGTGAACTGTCACCAGATACAAAAACTAATTCAAAATGGATTAAAGATCTCCACATACTACCTGAAACAAACTGTATACAAGAAAACGTTGGTACTAAACGTATAGACCTTGGGTTCAGATAGGACTTTATTAACCTGATCTCAAATGCAAGGGAAGTAAAAGCAAAAATAAATGAATGGGACTATTATCAAACTAAAAAGCTTCTGCATAGCAAAAGAAACCATCAACAAAGCAAAGAGACAACCAACCCAATGGGAGAAAATATTTGCAAACAACATATTTGATAAGGGATGAATATCTAAAATAAAGAATTCATATGTGACTCAATAACAAAAAAAACAAACAATCCCATTAAAATGTAGGTAGAGAAACTGGACACTTCACCCATGAAGACATAAAAATGGCCAAGAGAAATATGAAAAAATGCTCAACTTCACTAGCTATTAGGGAAATGCAAATCAAAACCACAATGAGATACCACCTCACACCTGTGAGAATGGCTATTATCAACAAGACAAGGAATAACAAGTGCTGGAGAGGATGTGGAGAAAAAGGAACCCTCACATACTGCTGGTGGGAGTGCAAACTGGTACAACCACTATGGAGGACAGTATGGAAGTTCCTCAGAAAACTGGAAATGTGCACAGCTTGTTAAAAAAAAAAAAAAGAAAGAAAAGAAAGAAAACTGGGAATGGAGTTACCATATGACCCAGCAATCCCCCTTCTGGGTATTTAATCAAATAATTTGAAAACCTTAATCCACAAAGATTTATGTACCCCAATGTTCATCGCAGTGCTGTTCAGTGTCCAAGTCATGGATACATACAAAGTGCACTTCAGTAGATGACTGGACAAAGAAGCTGTGGTACATATACACAATGGAATATTACTCAGCTATAAGAAAAGATGAAATACTGCCATTTGCGACAACATAGATGGACCTTGAAAACACCATGCTAAGTGAAATAAACCAGACAGAAAAAAACCGAGAACCATATGACTTCACTCACATGTGGAAAGCAACAAAGAAGCAAAAACTCATGGACACAGTCAATTGTTCAGTGGTTGCCTGAGGGTAAGAGGGAGGGGAGTGGGAGCGGGAGCAGAGGGACAGGGAGTCAAATATATGGTGATGGAAAGAGAACTGACTCTGGGTGGTGAACACATAACACAACACATAGATGATGTACTATAGAATTGTACACCTGGAACCTAGGTAATTTTTTTTGGTGGTTCCCTGGCTGGGAATTGAACCCAGGCTGCAGTGTTAAGAGCGCAGAAGCCTAGCCTCCACACCACCAGGGAACACCAGGAACCCCTGAAACCTATGTAATTTTTACTAACCAATGTCATCCTAGTAAATTTAACAATAAAAAAATAAACAACAACAAAATATATATATGTTTCCAAAGTGGTGTTATGTAAATGTTATTTAAAATTCACTATGAAACATGTGAGAATACACTTCAAATGGATCAAAGAGTTCAATGTAAAATGTGAAACCAAAGACTTAAATATAAAATATAAAGTACACACAGACACACACAGGAAAATTCCTTTCTAAACTTAGGGTGGAAAGTTTTCTAACTAAAACTTAAAATTTAAAAGCCGTAAGAAAAAGGACTGCTAAAATTTACTACCTGAAAATAGAAAAATGTCTATATGTATTCTAAAACCCATGCTAAACAGATTCAAAAGATAAATAACAAATTGGGGGAAAAAATTTGCAATTCATATCACAGAAAAAAAGGTTAATCTTCCTTATAAAGAGTTCCTAAAAGTTAATTTTTAAAACATCCAAGGTGTAAACACAGAATTTGTGAAAAAAATACAAATTAAAAGTATGATACACTCACATATTAATTTTCTTAACCCACCAGTTTGGCATAAAAATTACAAAAGTTTGACAATACACTCAGTTGGCAGGCTCTGGGGATACACACTTCTTCTGTGAGAGTGTAGATTGCTATAACCCAACTAGAGGGAAATTTGGTAATGTATATCAATATTATTAATGAATTTACCCTCTGATTCCACAACCCTTGCTAGAAATTTAACCTACAATCATATTTGTACCCATATAAAATGATGTATGTATCATGATTAACATCAACATTGTTTGCAATGATAAGTAATTGGCAGCAATCATGCATCCATCAGTAGAGGATTCAGTAAATAAATATTGTCATATCCATAACCTAGAATATTATGCAGCTGTAAAAGAGAAAATGCTGAAGGTACTGATTCATAAAGGTATCAAGATATATTAAGTTAAAAAAAAATGAAGAACAGTGTATATAGTATGCTAACTTTTGTGTAAAAAAAACAGAGGGAGCTAAGAATATAAATTCATATTTACTTGTATTTGCATAAATGAATTCTGAATGAACATTCAAAAAAACTAATACAAGTGGTTCAATGAGATGGAGGATAGCTGGAATTGGACAAGGATGGGAAAGAGACTTTTGTTGTACCCGTATGTCTTTTTATATTGTTCTGATTTTTTAACTTAAAATTTAAGTTGAAATTTAAAATAAATTTTAAATGTTTATAAATAAATAAAATCACTAAGGAACTCAACCTAAATTTAGGAGCACACAGGAGCCAAGAGGGCACTTATTTCTCTGATAATTTCTGAACAAATAATAAACTAAGCTCTAATTGGTTTCCTTAAGAAACTTTTTCCAAGGAATCATGTTTCTCCACTTAAATAAGGGATGACTTTTTAAGCAGAGCAAGATCACTTTAAATAGAAAAAAAGCTGTAAGAGATAGGTCTCTAAAGTATCTACAGCCAATGTGGCCAGAGAAGGAGGCGGAGACTTGAGAGATCAGAGCTGATGTCTACAGGATGCAAGTTCATTGTTTTTCAATCATAACCAGGGGAACAACAGAGAACCTATAAGGTAGGACAGAAAGGTTCTTTTCCACATCGTTATTTTTTAGCATTAACAAACTCTGCAAAGATTATATTTTAATAAATTATATCAAGAACTATTTACAAATCTGCATGCTTTGCTAACAAAGACATTTACTAGTTAAAAATAAAAAGTGGCCTATTTCTGAATCTCCTCAGATAGATAACACAGATGAATGGTAAGCTAGCAAAATCAGGTACAGGTTCTAGATTTATATAGGTCTTAGAAAATGAGTTTCTCTCCTTTCAAGGTCCTGTGTTACATCACACCTCCAGTCATGTTCAAAAACACAGCCAGCCACAAAAACACTTCAGCCCACCTCTTTGTCATTTACAATACCACAGTGATACTGCAGCTGGGCTCTGGGATTGTGCTCCCCAAAAACAAAGCCATGGAACACTTTGCCATTCCCCCCTCTAACTTCCATATTTAGTCCTCCTCTACCAAATAAAATCAACTTACCCTGCCTGTGTTCTTCAAGGGGCTCTTTCCTTATGAAGTTTTCTTTTAATTTTCCCCGGATTTCTTCTAGGTTATGCAGAATGTCTCTCATTTTTCCTTCAGGTGTGTTGGAAGGCCCTAGCTTTGGAGAAGCCAATGAAAGATCCATCCCACCAGAAAAAGCCTATTGATGAATCATAAAAAAAAAAATAATGGCAGTCTCCTCTGAAATGCATAAATAGTATATCTCAGTTCTGTCATGAATCTATAATTTTCCAATTACCTCCTAATAAGTACTTTAAAACATAATTAGGCCCTCAATAACATGTCTTAAAAACAATCTTGAATAATACATAGAACAGCAAAAATATTAAAGGGTGGTTATTTCTGGATGGTGTGGTTATGGATGATTTTCATTTATTATCTTTAAACTGCTATGTTTTTTTCTAGTATTTTCTACAATAAATATGAATTTCTTAGGTATACTAAAAAAAGTTAGAAGTTTTTAGGCCCACATTACAGGGACTTTACAAAATAAATAATACAGATAATCACTGAGATAAGCCGCAAAGACCAGAATAATCTTCCCCAGACTATCATCGTATCATATCTCTTCTAAGAGCCATTGTAAACATGTTGCCTGCATCCAGGCCCTGCTTTCTGAAGCCTCCAGTACATGCCTCTGATTTTCTTTTTTCTTTTTTTATTTTTTTTAACATCTGCCATTTCATTTATTTTTTTTATTTGCCAGAGGAGTTGAAACAAATTTTAAAGATGTTTTCATTTTTTTCCCCTAAACATGAATCATTCATGTAAAACCAACTTAACTATAGAAATGTAGCAAAGTAAGGGAAAAGTAGCACAATAACCCAAGAGGCAAAGGTTGGGGGGAAAAAGAGGTGGATGCAGTCCGTATATACTATATGCATAAACGCCATATGATTCACCTGCTCAGGACCACCTCCCTAGAAGGCAAGCACAAGGACCCCTTTTTAAGAGGACGTTTTCCCCCAAATATCTGAGAATGTTTCAACTTAAAGCTTAAGGTTAAAAAAAAAGGAAAGAAAATCCCACAAACCACCCAGCCATAACCACCTTCCTTAATCGATCATAGGAGTTTCTTTTCACTTTATAAAAAGATTAATAAAAAATATTGAAAAAATTATTTTCTCATCTTATATTTGTAAAGATAATAGAATTCATAAGTTTCTTAGAAAACAGACAAGAAACCGCCATCCAGTTTCCACCCCTGTTGCTGAGAGGACCAGCAGGACTAGAAAGTTGGGATATTGGAGCCGCTGGTGGAGAATGGGAAGCCCAGCCCAGAAGAAATCAGAAAATACTGGGGGAGGGGGGTGGGTGGGGTGTGGTTGGGAGCAACACCATGTGATACATGGCTGTGCAGAAAAGGGGAACACAAGGTGGTCAGAAAGGCCTTGAACTCCTCCTCAACATACAAAACCAATTTTTACAAAGATCCAAGCAGTTTGGTCCAAACTGAGGCGAACACTTCAATGTTTATTCATATGCTTTGTTTTGTCTTTTAAGAATCAAAGTTGCTTTTAGTATAAAACTGAAAGCAACAAAGAGAAAAGAAATGAACAAACCAACAAACAACCCAGGGACACAATCAACAGTTCAATGTTTATTTGGGGACGAGTGGGTTAGGGAGGGGAGAAAGGGGAGGGGGTGGGAGAGGAGGGGGGGAAGCTAAATATAAGGTGATGGAAAGAGAAGTCACATTAGGTGGTGACCTTATTATACAACAAGCTGACAATGCACTGTAGAATTGTATGCCTGAGACCTATGTAATCCCCAATAAATCTAACAATAAAAATGAAAAAAAAAAAGAATCAAAGTTGCCCAAATTAAAACTTTCTTCTAATATTACTACATGTGCCTAAATAAAAATAAAAAAGGCTTTAAAAACCAGGATAAGGGAGAAGATATTGAAAAATCATCAAATTAGTCTTAGCTCCAAATGTGATTTTCTTTAATTTCAGGTTTTCTCAGTCCCCAACACAGTCTCTCACCTGCTTGCCACCGTCCTGCCTTCCCACTTTCTCACCTCTGGCACCTTCCCACCTTTGCATAATCCATTTCCCATTCTATTCACCAACCATAATAATGGTAGGCACTACTTACTGAGTGCTGTCCACAGCTCACCTCTAATTCGCCTATCAGCTTTCCGAGGTAGGTTTATTATCCCCATTTTACAAAAGAGGCTAAAGTTCATGAAGGTTAACTAAATTGCCATTGTTAAGTTGATTGTGCTACATTTTCACATAAGCACTTTTTACCAGATCCCTTTTAATCCCCACACCAAACCAATGAGGTGGCAAACCTCATTGTTCTTACTTTACAGATAAAAACCTGAGACTCAAAGATGAAAGGACTTGCCCAAGGTCATAATACTAGTGAGTGACAAGGTCAGGTCTGAAAGTCATACTCTCAGATTTCCCACTCCTACACATGACATTCCTGAAGACCCACTTATTCACTCAGTATTTGTTGAGCATTTACTACATATCAAGCACTGTGCTAGGCCTGAGGATATGAGGTCAAACAAAAGAACAAGAGCCATCAAGGTCTCTATGCTCATGAAGTTTAGAGTCCAGATAAGGGAGGACAGACATTAATAAATTATGGCACCAATCATCATCAAGTTGCAACTGTGATAACTGCTACAAATGAAAGGTATATGAAATTATAAGAGCCTCTAATAGGGGAATTTGACTTGTTCAAGGAAATCAGTGAAGGTTTCTCTGAGAAAGTGATCTAGCTGGGGTCTGAAAGATGAGCAGGTATTACCTAGGTGACAGGGTGAAAAAAGAACATTCCATGGTGTGCACCCTGTGGTGAAAATTAACGTGACACCCTGGAGGGACTGATATGAGCCAGTGTGGTGGGAGCTTAAAGAGCCAGGGAGAGTTGGGTGTAATGAGATGAGAGAGGCTGAAGGATAGGATCCTGCAGGGCCTTGTTGGTTCTGTGAGGATCTGAGTCTTAACTCTATGCAAACAGATGTCATTGGAGTGTTTTAAGCAGATGAGTTACATGATCAGATTCACTCTGATGATCACATGGAGAGCAGACTAGAGGAAGTGGAGTGGAGAAATTAGGAGGTTATTGTAGCAATCCAGGCAAGAAGTGATCGTAGGCTTGGATTAGAGAAGTCTCAAAGGGGCTCAAGAGTGGTAAATAGATTCGAGAAATGTTTCAGCAGGTGAGGGAGGAGGTGACATGAATCCTAGGTTCCTGGAAGGATAACAGCGCCAGGCAGACGCAGAATCCGAGGAGGGACAGTTTGGGACCTGTTAAGTGGATGTGCTGTGATGTGCTTTTCAGATACCAAGAGGAAAAGAGGCGAAGGAAGAAATCAGACTAGGCTCAGAGAAGGGACCAGGCTGGAAATATATTTGTGCTAATTAAAGCCATGGGTGTGGGGAAGAGAAAGGGACCTACAACTCAGCCTTGAGGAATCTAGTATTTCCTGAGCAGAGGAAAGTGAAGCCTGCAAAACAAGACTGAGAAGCAGCAGCCAGAGAGAAACACAGGAAGGCTGGAAGACTTGTGTCGCAGAAGCTGAAGCAAAAGACAGCTTCAGGAATGAAGGTGTGGTCAACTGTGTCAAAGGCTGCTGACAGGCCAATGAAGGGACAAGAATGTCTGTGGGACTCACACAGAGGCCACTGGTGATCCTAGAC
>PVJL010011742.1:25262-41077 GCA_004026885.1 Lyroderma lyra
CCCCCCCCCGCCCATATCCCAATCCTTTCCTCTCCCCAATGAGCCTACCATGCCCAGGATGTTCAGTTTATTGTCTGGTCCAGATTCTGGGAGGTGTTTCTGACTCTGAAGACTCCTGACAATGTCTACAAGCTCTTCTACCAGCTCTGCCAGCTCATGACCAACTTCTGTGATGCTCTTCAGTGTCGCCACCTTTAAAAGAGCAAAACAGAACACAAAGCTGGAACCAGACAGAGGGTTAAGACTAGATAAAGGAACATGCAAGGATGTGACAAAAATATTCAGAGGAGAAGGAGGCAGACTCCCCAGACCAGTTGCATGCCCGTTTGCCCTACTGACCATCCAGTGGCATAACAAGAAACCAGAGTCCGTCTATGGGATGGAGGAAGGCGTGTGTGTGTAAAGTATGAAGGGAAGCCTGGAGTCATTCTGAAGAGGATAAGTCAGAGAAGAAATAGGGTGACAGCTTGGAGATTTGGCAGTGAGTGGTGCCATAGAAGGCATTTGGCTCAGGTTTAAGCTGCATGCTTGCCTCTGACTCATCTTGTGTCCTCAACCATTTCTTTTAAAAATGAAAGTGACTATCCTTCCTTCTCTTTCATAGTGAAAATGATCTATACTTAACTGTTCACTGTGAAAGGATCTTGTAGACTTGAAAGTGATGTATACATACAAACTCTTTTTATTTGTTTAGTGACATCCTTCACATTAAAACACACACACACACACACACACACACACACAGACATGCGCGCGTGCACACACACACACACACACACACACACACACACATTCAGAAGAGAGCACTAAACGACTCCATTTAAAGAGCTTAATCTGCTCAGCTGCCAGATTGGGAGTGGGAGTGAGTTTTGCAGCCAAACATATTCTGGCCACAAGCTCAAGACCTGGTGACAGTCATCAAAGGCAGGCTGGCACAGACCTCAGTGGAAAACTGCATTATCTCCAAAAGTGGTTCTACATAGAATTATAGAAATACAAGGTGTTCATCATTCATCTCTAAATAAACCAGAGTTTTAATAACTTTGTTTTGACATTTTTCATATTTTAAGTTTTGCTGGAATCACAAAAACTGGAATTGAACCAGGACCTTTTTCATCTCTTAAAAAGCCCCATGTACCTCAAAATAGCATGTGTTTTGGAAGACATAACCAAGCTATTTTAGAGGGGGAGGTGGCTAACCACTGGTAACACTGTTTGCTCTTAAATTTCAGGCCCTATTTCTAAATATTCAAGCAGCAGGAACTTTGGAATGGAGGCCTTATTAAAAACTTAAAAAGAAGTGCCTTGCTTTTTTCTATCCATAAGAGAAATACACACTTATTGTGGTGAATTTAAAAAATGCAGAGAATGAAAAAGAAAAAATGTTTCAAATCATCCAATATCCTATCATCCAATGACAATCATTTTAATTTCAAAGCCAATGGGAAATATATTCAGTAACTTTAAATTATATTAACAAGGAATTTCGAGGACCTGAGGAGGAAATGTTGCATTTTAATCCAAAAGAAAAGAAAAAGTTTTATTCATAATTGCAAAAAAAAAGGGAAGCAACCAATATGTCCATCAAAAGGTAAATGGTTAATTGTGGTACATGTATACAATGAAATATTATTCAGTAATAAAAAGAAATGAGCTATTGAGTCACAAACCTTAATTTTGCTTAGTTAAAGAAGCAAGTCTGAAAATGCCAGCTACTGTATGATTGTAATTATATGACATTCTGGAAAAGGCAAAACTAAAGAAATAGCAAAAACATCCGTGGTTGCTAGGGTTTGGGGTAAGGGGCACAAACAGGAGGAGCACTGGGGATTTTCAGGGCAGTAAAACTGTATGATACCATAATTGTAGATACATGACCTCATGCATTTGTTAAAACCCACAGACCTGTACAACACAAAGAGTGAACTCTAATGTAAACTATGGATTTTAGTAAATAACAATGTGTTAATATTGGTTCATCAATTGTAACAAATGTACCACATTAATGAACTGTGAGGGGTATATGCGGACTTTCTGTACTATCTGCTCAATTCTCTATAAACCTGGAGCTGCTCTAAAAAATATTGTTAATTAAATTAAAAAAAAAAAAGAGGACATAACCTGGCTATACAACATGACCTCAATTCTGTTCAAAAGTACGGCAGAGAACAGCAAAAGTGTAGTGGGCAGCTCCAAGCTCTCATTCAACCCACTCCACCCCACCCCACCCCACCCTCACACAGAAACACTGAAAAACAAGCAGAAACTGTCAGAAACAACTTTGTCAGAACTCTCTGGAAACACTGAATCAAAAAAGAGCAACCCGGCATTAGGAAAGTTTTGTGGTATTTTTATTTGCTCTTTCCCCGAGCATGGGACCCTCGTCCCTGTTCGGAAGCTGCAGAACAGACCTTATTCACAAACTGTCCGTTTGTCTGTTCTAACCTGCCTGGCGATTTCCTGGAGGAAGGGCACAGGGTGCTCACCTTGGTTTCACCTAACTCAGGCCAGGAAGGCCGTAGGCATTGCTCGTAAATGCTGCAAGCTGAATTAAACTGGCAGATAACTGGGACAAAAGATTATGGTTGAAACATACAATAAACCACCTAAGTCACGGAAGGACCGTAATGTGAAAGTAGAAAGGATGAGGGAGGGAGGAAGACCCACGAGGGGAAGGGAGTGCAGCAGGGTCCGTGGAGAGAGGGGATCCACGAGTCCCGCCACCCTACCCTCTGCCGCTCGCTGCGGCGCCGGGGTCGCGGGGAAGGACTGGGGACGGGGCTCCGGGTCCGGTCCGGGTGGCCCTCCAGGTCTCCCACCGCCCGGCTGTACTTGTCCGCCAGGTCCTGCAGTAGCGTGTTCTTCCGCAGTTCCAGCTGCTGCGCAGCGCACTCACGGCAAGTGGGGCAGGACCGGTGGCGTTCCGCGCCCCACAGGTCCTTCAGGCAGTCTCGACAGAAGGTGTGGCCGCAGGGCAGCGTGACGGGCCAGGCGAGCAGGCTGTGACAGATGATGCAGCCCAGGTCGTCCTCGGCCAGCCACACAGGCACAGTCAGTCCGATGTCCAGGCCCGCCATGGCGGCCAGGCAGCCGTGCGGAAGCTGGCCCACAGCAGGGACCGCCCGCCCGTGGCCACGTCTCGTCCGGCTCCTCCCTTGCTCTTCGTGTCCCCTCCTCTTTTGCGGCCTCTTCCTCTCCTGGTTGCGTTCCTCATCATTCCCTTTCTCCGGTCCTGCTGAAAACAGAGGCTTCACAGCACAGCCCGCGGCGCCCTCTGGCCAGAGCTGGCCCTCACCACAGCCTCCTACGCGGGGAAATCAGCTTGCCCCAAGCCTCGAGCAGCCCAATGATCTCCCAAAGATTTCTTCTAGCTTGATGTTCCCCCATTAAAATGCAACCCCGACAACTCTTGGGAGAAGAAAAAAAGAGATAATTCGATTCCAGAATGCTTTTAACAGAATGCGCCGACTAGTTGACATCCAACCCCTCTACCAAGCGGTACGGATTAAAGAATATCCGGCGCACAACGCTGGGAAGCTCTTTTAAAATACCACGGTTCGGGTTGCGCTCCCAGAGAATCTGATTTCATTGTCTGCACTGCAGCCCGAGCACAGGCATTTTTAAAAACCTCCCCGAGATGATTCTAATGCACAGAGGGACCCTTGGCTTTAAAAATTGCCTTTACAATGCGGGACTGTCTTACTGCTCTCTGCTGGCTGAAAGCACATTACCCAACAAACTTCGGGGCAGAAGTCCTAGGCAGCGTTTTGTAGCCAGCATGCCTGCTCCTAGTTGGGCTTGTGGTCTTCCTCCGCTCTTATTCCATTCTGAAGCGCGTTACAACCACAAAACGGCGGAACTGGAAGAGCATCAATTCCTCTCCAAAGACGCCGACAAAGAAACATAGGAACTTCCAGAGTTACAGAGCAATAATTGGTGGCAGAAACCAATGTCCATCTCTCTGATCTGTTGAAATAAAGGAGAAAAAGAAACTTGAAATAAATTTACTGAGATTTAGTGCGTGCTTGTTGCTGTAGCGTGGTGTAGCCTATCCTGACTGATGTATTGACCCTTGAACAACTCAGGGGTTAGGGGCGCTGATCCCTGTGCATTAAAAAAAATACACGTGTAACTTTTGACTCCCCCCAAACTTAATTATCCCTCAGTATCCGCGGTGTGGGGCGCGGGTGGTTCCAGGACCCTTTGCATCTGTGGACCCCCAGAATCAAAAATGTGTATGTGGAGGCTCACAGGTCAAATCCGTTGTTCCAGCGTCGGCTGTATTACCTGGATTTTGTTCCAGAGTCTCCCCATTTGGAGTAAACTCATAGCTTCTCTGAGCCTCTCCTTTCTGAAAAATAGGAATGATACTAAACACACAAGCTCAAATCTCCCATCTTAAAAAATAAAATCTCCTTTTATATAAGCCTCCCTCTAGCTACCTCTCCTTTTCTCTATTACACACCTAAGTATTTTGAGAGAGCGGATTAACCAATGGTCTTCAACTTATGCATGGAGACAGTTACGCTTGTCTCCTAGAAGTTTTAGGCGAAAACATGCAGTAGTTACAAAGAAAAGAGGAAAGGCTGGGAGAAGACAAGCCTAACTGTAAAATACTTGAACAAGTTTTTCATTTGCATTGGAATATTGATCATTCTTTCATCTTCTTGAACTTGTATTTCCATTCCAATTTCTCCACATAACTATATTCAATAGTAATATATGCATGAAAACCTCACTTTTTAATCATTTTTATCACTTCATAATAATTAATTATCTGCAAGTAAAATATGTATTTATACTGGAATTTTAAATTTGTTTTACCCCATGACAAAAAAAATCTCTTGTTAAAATTTTCTTCTGGATTGAATTTCATTACAATTATTATTAGTCAGTCAAATCAAATATATTATAAATTTATATAAATAATTGTTTAAAAGTAGAATATTGAAATTATAAGTCTAATGAGATGGATGGGCTGGTTTCTTTTAAAAATGCATTTATCTGTGGATGAACAATACTTTTTGTTCTCCAGCTTTATTGAGATATAACTGACATATAATATTGTGTAAATTAATGTGTACATCATGATGACTTGATACATGTATATATTGCAAAATGATTACCACGATAAGGTTAGAGAACACCTCCATCACATTAGATAATTACCTTTTTAGGGGAGGGAATATGAGAACATTTAAGATCTATTCTTTTAGCAACTTTCAAATATAAAATACAGCATAGTTAAGTCTAGTCATCATTTGTACATTAGATCGCCAGTATTATTCATCTTATAACTGGAACGTTGTGCCCTTTGACAACATCTCTCCATTTTCCCCACCCTCCAGCTCCTGGCAATCACCATTCTATTTCTTTAAGTTTGGCTTTTTTAGATGTCACATATAAGCAATATCATACAGTATTTCTCTTTGTCTGTCTTATTTTACTTAGCATAATACCCTCAAGGTCCATCTATGTTGTCACAAAAGGTAGGATCTTCTTCTTTTTAATGGCTGAATAATATTTACATATACAATATATCCCCCTTTTTGTTGTTGTTGTTATGTGGATAGTTTCCTCGCTGGGAATTGAACCCAGGTCGCAGTGTTGACAGCGCTGAAGCCTTAGCCACTACACCACCAGGGAACTCCAACCAACATTTTCTTTATCCATTCTTTAGTCAACAGAAACTTACATTGTTTCCATGTCTTGACAATTGTGAATAATGCATGGAGTGCAGATATTTCTTCAAGATGGTGATTTTATTTCTTTCAGATATATCCCCAGAGGGGGATTGCTGAGTCATATGGTCATTCTTTTTTTAAACTTTTTGAGGAACCTCCATATTGTTTTCCATAGTGGATGCACATTCCCACCAACTGTATACAGGGCTCCCCTTTCTTCACATTCTTGCCAATAATTATCTCTTGTCTTTTTTTTAATAGCCATTCTAACAGATGTGAGGTGATATCTCACTGTGATTTTTATTTGTATTTCTCTGATGATTAGCGATGTTGAGCATTCTTTCATGTATCTGTTAACCATCTATATATCTTCTTTGGAAAAATGTCTATTCAGGTCTTCTGGTCATTTTTATTGCATTATTTGATTTTATGCTATTGAATTATATAAGTGATGAATATTCTTAACAGTGGAATCAGACAAGTTTCAACAATAAATTCTACTCCTATTTTTTGTTTATATAAATGTTAGTGCTGAGAAACCTTGTCCACATATATAAATAGATGATAACAATGTCATACATTTTGTTGAACACTTCCTGAGATATATGCCCAAAAAATCACATAGTGATCCGTCATCAGAAATTTATTAATCTCTTTGCTGACATCTTGATTAGATTTTCCTTTAATTTTTGTTGAGATCAAAGAATTTGAAACTATCAGTGTTGCAAAATTCATCAGAAATATTCACTTTTTCATTTTCTGGGAGGTATGCTGAGAAGACTTTACCAAAGTTTATCCAATTACTATCAATTATACCAGTTACTTTTTTATGTAAAATCACTGTTTAACCTGATATACTCAGAACAGGCTAGGAAAATTAGAATATTGTTCATTTCAATACACTGCTGTCAATCTAATATATTTTTAAAGGTATTTTTAGCCTACATGCTTGAAATATATTTTCTTTAATGGTTGGGAGTTTCAGATTTAGCTCATCAATTTATGCAAAATATTTGCCACATAACCTAATTGGCAAGGCCAGTTCTCATAGTCAAACCAGCCAGTGAAATCAGACTCAATTTCTGTCAGAGAGTCTGACATCATTGTTAAATTCAAGTAGTTGTGTTAATGCACATCCCCTGTGATTCCGGGTTGTAATGCTAGCTAGCTGAAAAAGAATAGGGTCTTTGAGTTTTTGTGCTGGATGAAATAAGGTGCAATGGCTATCAACTTCTACCAGTGCTTTCTTTGCTTTGCTCTTACCGGATTCCCTCAGGGACAATACATATTTTGTCTTTGAATAGATAGCATCCTTAGTTTCACTCCATTTTATAAAATGTGAATTTAAAACATCTAAACATAAGTCAAACACTCTATTTTAAATGCCAAAATTTGTCACCAATAAAAATCTACATAAAGCAAAGAAAGTCATAAAACTTAACCTAAGTGCCTTGATTTTAAAAGGCTTCACTGGCATTGTTAAGATAATAAAAAGCTACATATTGGGGGGAAATATTTGCACATTCCATATCTGTCAAAGAACTAGTATCTAGAATGTATAAAGAACTCTCAAAACTGAACAATAAGAAAACAAACCAATACCCAAAATTAGAAATGAAAGGGGAGAAATTACCACTGATACCACAGAAATACAAAGGATTATAAGAAAATATTATGAAGGACTTTATGCCACGAAATTTAACAACCTAGAAGAAATGGACAAGTTCCTAGAAACTTATAGCCTACCTAGACTGAACCAAGAAGAACTGGATAATTTAAATAGACCAATCAATAACAAAGAGATTGAAATGTCTATCCAGAATCTCCCTAAAGGCAAAAGCTCTGGACCAGATGGTCTCACCATGAGTTCTACGAAATGTTCAAAGGAGAATTAACACCTATCTTCCTCAAACTCTCCCAAAAAATTGAAGAGGAAGCAATACTTCCTAACTCATTCTATGAGGCCAACACTATCCTAATACCAAAGCCTGGTAAAGACAACACAAAAAAAGAAAATTATAGACCAATATCTCTGATGAACACAGGTGCTAAACAAAATATTAGCAAATAGAATACAACAATGCATCAAAAAAATTAGACATCATGAGCAAGTGGGATTCATCCCGGGAGCACAAGGATGATTCAACATATGAAAATCAATCAATGTGATATACCACATTAACAAAATAAAAGATAAAGACCATTTGGTCATATCAATTGATGCAGAAAAAGCTTTTGACAAGATACAACATCCATTTATGATCAAAACACTAAATAAAATAGGTATAGAAGGAAAGTATCTCAACACAATAAAGGCCATATATGACAAACCCTCGGCTAACATCATACTGAATGGGGAAAAGCTGAAGCCTATTCCCCTAAAATCAGGAACAAGACAGGGATGCCCCCTGTCACCACTGCTATTTAATATAGTACTGGAAGTTCTAGCCACAGCAATCAGGCAAGAGAAAGGAATCAAAGGTATCCAAATCGGGAAAGAAGAGTTCAAACTGTCACTATTTGCAGATGACATGATCCTTTATATAAAAAATTCCAAAGATTTCACCAGGAAACTATTAGAAACAGTAAATCAATACAGTAAAGTCACAGGATACAAAATCAATGTACAAAAATCAACAGCATTCCTATGTACAAAAAACAAATCCTCAGAAAAAGAAATGAGGGAGTCAATTCCTTTTGCTATCACAACAAAACCTGGGAATTAACTTGACAAAGAACATGACAGACTTATACATGAAAAACTATAAGACACTTTTGAAAGAAATTGATGCAGACACTAAGAAATGGAAAAATATCCCCTGTTCATGGATAGGACGACTTAACATTACTAAAATGACCATTCTGCCCAAAGCGATCTACAGATTTAATGCAATACCCATCAAAATCCCACAATCATACTTTCATGAAATAGATAAAAGAATTATTGGATTTATATGCAACCATAAAAGACCTCGAATTGCCAAAGCAATACTACATAAAAAGAATAAGGCTGGTGGCATTACACTCTTGCCTTCAATTTATATTACAAAGCATCAATAGTCAAAACAGCTTGGTACTGGCAGGAGAACAGAAATATAGACCAATGGAATAGAACTGAAAACCCAGAAGTAAACCCACAAATTTATGGACAAATAATTTTCAATAAAGGAGCAAAAACCATGCAATGGGGAAAAGACAGCCTCATTAGTAGGTGGTGCTGGGAAAACTGGAAAAACATATGCAAAAGAATGAACTTGAGCTGTGAACTCTCTCCATATACAAAAATTAACTCAAAATGGATTAAAGACCTTCATATAAGACCTGCAACAATAAACTGTATAGAAGAAAACATTGGTACTAAACTTATAGACCTAGGACTCAAGGAAGACTTCATGAACCTGACCTCAAAGGAAGGGAAGTAAAAGCAAAAATAAATGAATGGGACTATATCAAACTAAAAAGCTTCTGCACAGCAAAAGAAACCATCAACAAGGCAAAGAGGCAGCCAACTGAATGGGAGAAAATATTTGCAAATAACGCATCAGATAAGGGTCTAATATCTAAAATATATAAAGAACTAATAAGACTTAACAACAAAAAAACAAACAACCCAATTGAAAAGTGGACAGAAGAACTAAACAGACACTTCTCCCATGAAGAAATACAAATGGCCAGCAGACATATGAAAAAATGCTCATCCTCATTAGCTATCAGGGAAATGCAAATCAAAACCACAATGAGATACCACCTCACACCTGTGAGAATGGCTATTATCAACAAGACAAGGAATAACAAATGCTGGAGAGGCTGTGGAGAAAAAGGAACTCCGGTACACTGCTGGTGGGAGTGCAAATTGGTACAACCACTGTGGAAAATGGTGTGGAGGTTCCTCAGAAAATTGGGAATGGAGCTACCATTTGACCCAGCAATCCCCCTTCTGGGGATCTACCCAAAAGACTTGAAAACCTTTGTCCACAAAGACTTATGTACCCCAATGTTCATCGCAGCGCTGTTCACAGTGACCAAAACATGGAAACAACTCAAGTTCCCTGCGACAGATGACTGGATAAAGAAGCTGTGGTACATATGCACAATGGAATATTACTCAGCTATAAGAAAAGAGGAAATATTGCCATTTGCAACAAAATGGATGGACCTGGAGATCATCATGCTTAGTGAAATAAGCCAGACAGAAAAAACAAAGAACTGTATGACTTTACTCATATGTGGAATATAAAACTGAAAGCAAAAAAGAAAAAAATGAACAAACAAACAACCCATGGACACAATCAATAGTTTAATGTTTATGTGGGGATGAGTAGGGAGAGGAGGGGAGGAAGGGGAGGGGGTGAGAGAGGGGGTGCTAAATATATGGTGATGGAAAGAGAAGTCACATTAGGTGATGAACTTATTATACAACAAGTAGACAATGCACTGTAGAACTGTATGCCTGAAACCTATGTAATCTTACTAACAGATGTCACCCCAATAAGTCTAACAATAAAAACAAATTTAAAAAAGAAAACAAACAATGAAAAATTAGCAATAGACATATTTAGATGTTGAACATAATCAGCTACCAGGGATGCAAATGAAAACTATGGAGGTACAACTATGCACCTATTAGAACTGTTAAAATTAAAAATACTGACAATACCAAGTCCTGATGATGGTGCAGAGTAACTCAACTCTCATACATTGCTAGTGGCAATGAGAAATGGTATAATCATTTTGAAAAAAAGTTTGACAATTTTTTATAAGGTTGAACATATACCATATGATCCAGGAATCCCACTCCTGGATATTGTCACATATATCAATAATTAATTCCTTCTTATTGCTGAGTACTATTCCATTGGATAAATAAACAGTGGTACATCCATACAATGGAATAGTACTCAGCAAGAAAAGGAAAAAACTATTAACACATGCAGTGACTTTGATCAATCTCAAAGACATACAGAGTGAAAAAAGCCAGTCTCAAAAGATTGCATGCTGAATACCTCCGTTTATATGACATTCTCAAAGATATAAATCTGTACGGATAAAGAACAGATCAGTGATTGCCAGGACAGGGGAAAGGTGTGGCTATAACGATAGCATAAGAGTGAATATGAAGTGATGTAACTGTTCTTTGTTCTAATTGTGATGGTAGTTACATGAATCCATGTATGTATTAAAATTTATAGAACACTGCATAAAAAATCAATTTACTATATAATAAATATTTAAAAAGAAGTATTTCAAATTATTTCTTTCTTTGGCATCCCAATGATTTTTATGCCTCAGAGCAATGCACTCTAATAACTTTTGCAATGGGTAAGAGGTATGCTTTGTAAATAGGAGAAGGATGTTTAGGAAAGAGAGGTAGGGAAGGAGAGCTGGCATAATGCCTCAGACACAGGTCCTCAGTTACACATTACTATGGTGTTTATCAGAAGTCCCCAACCTTTTTGGCACCAGGGACTGGTTTTGTGGAAGACATTTTTCCACAGACCTGGGGGCAGGGAGGCTGAAGTTTTCAGGATGATTTAAGCTCATTACATTTATTGTGCACTTTATTTATATTATTATTATTACTACATTGTAATATATAATGCAATAATTATATAACTCACTTGCCACTATAAAGCCTGCCACCAGATGCAGCTTAATTATCACTTGCCACTCACTGATAAGGTTTTGATATAAGTTTTCAAGCAATTGATTTATTTTGGTCTCTGTGCAGTCAAACCTCCCTGGTAATGTGAATCTGTATTTGCAGTCACTCCCCAGCACTAGTGTCAACACCTCAGCTCCACCTCAGGTAATCAGGCATTAGATTCTCATAAGGAGCGCACAAGCTAGATCCCTCACATGTACAGTTCACAGTAGGGTTTGCGCTCCTATGAGAATCTAATACTGTTGCTGATCTGACAGGAGGTGGAGCTCAAGTGGTAATGTGGCTGTAAACACAGATGAAGCTTTATTTGCTTACCCACTGCTCACCTGTGCCAACAGGTTCCTAACAGGCCAGGTTGGTACCTATACTGATACCAGCACCAGTGCATGGCCTGGGAGTTGGGAAACCCTGGTATTCATGATTTACTGAAATGGCCTCCCAACTGCTCTGTTTTCTGCCTATACTCTATATTGCTGCATTGTTTTTTCTAAAATTTAATGCGAATTCCTTGCTTAATGTCTTCGGTGGTGTAAGTCCAAATGCCTTAAAATCATTTATTGGTCCCTTCCTAATCTGCTGCCAGTCGCTTTAGTCTCATTTATAATTATTCTCTCTCTATCTCTCTCTCTCTCTCTCTCTCTCTCTCTCTCTCTCTCTTTCTATCTCTATCTCTATCTCATTCTCTCCTTTGTTTTTCATCAATCCAGCTAAAGATTTCTCATTTATTGATTTAAAAAAAAACAACACTATGGCTTTGCTCATTTTCTCCATTATTTGTCTATTCTCTCTTTTATTGATTTCTGCTTTATTATCTCTCTCCTTACATTGGATTTATTTTTGCTCTTCTTTTTTCTACCATTTTAAAGTGAAACATAAAGTCAAATGCCATCCTATATAAATAAAATATGCACCATATATTAATGTAAATTTTTTAGGACCCATATCTTAAAAAGTAAAAAGAAACAGTAAAAAGAAAATTTTGAATTGAAATTAACAGTACAGTAAATAATTGTGAAACTTGTTCAAAACTCAACCAAAAGCATTGGCAAAGGATACAAGATCACTAAATTTTCTTCTGTCTTTTTCAACAGTTCCATAAACTGGTGCTGGTTTATGGCATTTGCTTGTATACTTGCTTGAATAACTTTAACAACTGTTTGCATGGCAGTTTTCATAGAGTCTAATTTGGGAAACTGAACACAAATATTTTCATTATGTATGATACAAGTATAATGGAACAACTCCATAAGAGAATAGTCAGTCTCTTATTTTAAAATTTCAACATATTTGAATGTTTTACCTTATGTGTCTAAAGAACCATCTGTCACAAGAGAAGTTGTTTTCCATATTTACCTAAATTCTTCTGTAACAGATATAAAAGATCCAAAAATATATATACCATGAGTTTAATTTTTTTAGTCAGTGAATTGATATTTCCTCATAAATTTAAAAATTCTTTGAAATAAAACTTACCCTACCTGGAACCTATGTAATTTTTACTGATCAATGTCACCCCAATAAATCTAACAATTAAAAAAATGAAAGAAAAAAGAAATGATCCCAGAGTAATAAACTGATGTTAACTGAGAAAAACAACAACAACACAAAAAATACAAAGAAACCACCACCACAACAAAAACTTACCCAAATTATTTATTGTTAGTCTTGTATTACGTAATTCACCTAAAGCTAAAGGAAAGTACCTGTTTTTTCACATTTTGAATCAATTGATCTTTGACTTTATTAGAAAGATCTGGTATTCTACAGATAATTGTTTGGCAGCTGAATTGAAGATCCTTCACTTATAAAATTGACTTGTTTTGTTTTGTTTTGTTTGTTTTTTCTTTTTGGTATGTGGGTAGCTCCCTGACTGGGAATCGAACCCAGGCCGCAGCACTGACAGTGCCAATGCCGAAGCCTTAAGCCACTACACCATCAGGGAACTCCTAAAATTGAGCTTTTTTACCTTTTCCTTATCATTAAAATTTCCACAACTGAAATAATAAATATTTTATGCAAAGCAATGATTAAAATGACAAATCTTACCAAAACTTCTAAATTAGGTTTGAAAAAAATTTTACACTGCTTCAATGTAAAATTATTTAAAGTTAGGTAAAATTATCGCTTCTCGGCCTTTTGGCTAAGATCAAGTGTAAAGTTAGGTAAAATTAAAAATACAGTTCCTCAGTTGCATTTATCACATTTCAATGCTCAATAGCAACATGTGACTAGTGGTCACCATATAGGGCAGTACAGCCATAGGTTATCAATTCTTATGCATTTTCCTTTAATTACTACTTTACAGGCATCATTTTAATTTTAATATGGTGCATTTTTGCTATTATTCAGTTAATAATCTTTCTAATTTCCTATGTGGTTTCTCTTTAGATCCATGATTATTTGTTTATTTTTCCCTTAAATTTTGTCAATTTTAACTTTATGTACTTTGGAGCGCTATTATTAGGCACATACACATCTATGATTATGTCTTTAGATGAATTACACCTTTTATAAAGTTATAAAATATCGCTCTTTATCTCTGGTAATACTCACTGTCTTGATAAATACTTAAGCTGATCTCAGTATAGCCTCTCTAGTCTTCTCATAGTTACTGTTTGCATAGTATATATTTTTCCATACTTTTATTTTCAACTTACATATGTCTTTAAATTTAAAATGTCTTATAAACAGCACGAAATTGAGTCATGCTTTTTTTTTTTTTTTAAGTTTGGGTATTTCTTTTTTGGGGCAGGGGAGCATTTATTTTCTTTTCTTTTCTTTTTTTTAATTTTTATTTATTTATTTATTTATTTATTTATTTATTTATTTATTTATAGTATAGGTATTTCCCTGGCTGGCAAGCGAACCCAGGCCACAGTGCTGACAGCGCCAGTGCCGAAGCCTTAAGCCACTACATCACCAGGGAACTCCCGAGTCATGCTTTCTTATCCACTTTGACACTCTTGCATTTTAATTTGAATGTTTGCTTTACACTAATATTTAATGTAATTATTGATATGGTTAAGTTTACTTTTGCTTTTTATTTTCAATTTGTACAATCTATTTCTTATTCATTTGTCTTTCCTCTCCTGCCTTCTTCTGGGTTAATCAAATAATTTGGCATATTTATTTTAATTTCCTTGTTTGCTTTTTAGCTATACCTCTTTGCATTGTATGATTGGTGTTGACTTTAAGGATTACAATATAGCTTTTGACTTTTCATAATCTATTTAGACTTAATTTTGTACCACTTTATGTAAAACATGAGAAGCTTGAAAGTATGTGTAGCTTCATTTACTCCTTCTTCCAGTCCATCATGCAATAGCTGTCAGTCATATGAGGGCAGGTAGATAAACTTTGCCTCCACTGTAATATTTGTTTGTTACATTAGACATCTGGATATAACCAGTTCTGTGTAGTCACATGGTATCTCCCCTCCGTCATTCTTGAACTTACACACAGACATGCTTAACATTTTTCTCCCAGTTCACATTAAAATGGAAGAGTGTTCAGAAATTCAGTTCAAACAGCGTGCTATTAGTGAATTCTTAGCAGCAGAAAAAGTTCCTCCAATTGTTTTGAAATTTTTGAAAAAGAAGTTGAGGACTTCTTAAAGATGTCATTATCATTATAAGGGTATCAGTCCCCAGAGGGTTAAAGCTAAGCCCACTGCAAAGGGTTAAAGCCAGGCCCGCCGCCCAGGCTTGACCTTGGTATAATCAGTCCCTGTCTGGGGTGAGGAATTCCTGGGGCTGACAGTTACTGCGCATGTACCACCTTGTGTAACCATGAAAACCCAAACAATTGCTACTGGGCAGATGTGGCAAGATGCCACTTTTGTTCGAGTACGTATATATAGTCCCAGGTGCGCAATGAAGTGGCTTGCTTGCTGGTGTGTTTATGGTCCCCCATGTCGGCTCCGCGTGTGTTTTTTCAATTGGGTGTACCACCGCCGAAACCTGCCCTGCCTGGAAACCTTGGCAATGACATTTGGCGTAGTCAATAGGATGGGGTGAGTACTACCTACAGCGCCTCTGAGGGTCCTTGGGTGGAAGAAATGTGGCCTCCCACCTCCCTATGGCACCCGGCGGCCACGTATCTGGCCACGTGAACAGCCCCAGAAGACTGGGATGAGATTGGGCCCTGGATATCCAACACCTGAGGATATCAAGAAGGCCCTGGAATCTATGGAGCCGAATGTTCCCCCGGCACACCGGAAGGTGGCCGGCCGGGTAGCCTGGATGTTTCTGGCAGTGCTGCGCCCCACCAGCGGGAGATGCAGGAGCAAGCTCACAGGTAGGCTGGTTGCAGCGCCGGGAGGAAACGCTGGCAGAGCGCCTGGCGGCTGCTGAACATACACTGCAGGGCTCAGAGGAGTCTGTACAGTCCTCCAGGGCAGGTAGCCCAATATCTGTATTGCAGGCTCGCCCCTTAGTGCAACGGAAGGTTGAGCTGGAGCAGCAAATGGG
>PVJL010011743.1:0-40970 GCA_004026885.1 Lyroderma lyra
CCTGAGTGCTTGCTGCGCAGTGGTCTGCCCTGATGGGAACCCACAGACAGCCTCTCTCCCCAGCCACCTCCCACCCTCAGGCAAAAGGAAGAATCAAACCGTTACAGAACTCAACGCGGTAGAAAGTTACAAATCAGAAAGCTAACCCTAAGCTAATCTGCGATAATATTCCTGAAGAACCGTAATCAGAGTATCATAAAATAAAAAAGTTACACGGTCAGGTACAAAAAGCCTGGGCAGGTGCTCCCTGGAGCAGTCTCTCCACCACGGGGGGGACAGCGTCAGTGTGGGAAGGGCAGGGGCGGACATGCATCAGTGCTGGGCCTCCCGGAGCGTGTCCCCCGGCCCCCCGTCTTCTTTGGCAAATACACAGATGCAGGAGTCCGGGTGCCCCCAGCACCCCGAGGCCTCCACCCCACGAAGGCAGAGGCGGGCTGGGGAGGAGGGACAGGGGTCAGCCGTCCGGAGTGCGTGCAGGCAACACACGGCTCTCCTTCCCCGGCACCGTGTCCCCGTGGGGGCTGGCCCGCCGGCCCGCCGCTCAGGCGTCGTACTTTTTACCAGTCCGGTGGATGTGCTGGAAGAGGGTCATGGAGAAGGCCATGCCCAGGATCTGAAAGACAAGGGGAAGGGCTCAGACGGAAGCCCCGCGCCTGGGGCCCGCCACGCTCCTCCGATGGCCAGCAACACCGCCACCGGTGCGCTTGGAAAACGCTGATAGGACGAGCACGGAGGGGGACAGAGCAGGGCACACGGTGACTGGCGAGCGCAGCCCTCAGAGCTGTCTGTACCCAACGTCACCGAACCTCTCCGTGGTGTGGCGAGAGGCCCGAATGCACCAAGGACCTGACCCTAACTGGTAGCCGACAGGGAGTGAGGGGGGCGTGGAGGAAGGTGCCAGGACGTGCCCAGCCGCACTCTGAGTCACTTCCGCTCGGCTCCAGAACACAGGACGTGACGTCGTCCTTGGCCAGAGCAGACGTGTCTTACCCACGATGCTATGCTCAGGCTGACAGCAACGCCTGTCTGTGCGCCCCCAACTCCTGAATCCCAAAAGCAGGTGATCGGAGGCAGGAGGAAGTCGCCTGTGGCCTCACAGACACCACAGACAGCGTGGCACGGGCACGGGCTGCAGGGCGGGTGACAACGTGTGCTTTTCGTGGCTGTCGCCCTCGAGGGGCAGGCGTACAGCGAGGCAACTGTGCTGCTGAGCCCGGGGCCAGGCCTGACCACGGCGGACACGAAGGGGCCCACTGTCAGTCCCCGACAGAACCTGGGTCCCTGGGAGCGCGCGTCCTGTCAGAGCTCCGGCAGGAACGACAGCGGGCCCATCCGCTGAGATGGGTCAGACACGACCAGGCCCCCAGGCCCCCGGGTGTGGGGCAGGAAAGACACCCAACTTCATGCAGGACGTCAACCGCCTTCCCACGGGCCAACCAGTCAAGTTCAAGTGCTCCAAAAGGCATCAGGCCCTGAAAGCTCCAACTCACCAGGGACAGCAGCCACCCAGGAGGGGGCACAGGAGGGAGCCCCAGAAACACTCGTCCCAGAAAAGTCAGGGGGCCCTTGCTCCCAGCCAGCTGTGTCAGCCTCACCTTTAAGACAGGAGGCCAAGGTCCCCCGTCTGCCCTCTGCGTCACCTGTGCTAGGCCTCACAAGGGACAACTGTCACCCAGTGCTCGCTAATTACAGCTCGCACCACGGAGCACTTCCCAGGAGCCTGGCCCCGCTGTCTGCCCTGCCAGCTGCAGGACACTCCCTTCAGGCTAACGAGTGGCACGACGATCGTGCCATTACACTGATGGGGAAACGCAGCGGTGTGCCCAGGTGGCCTGTATGTCACACACGGCGAGGCCATGCCTGACCCCGGAGGAGGCTGGCCCGTGAGCCCGTGCTCACAATCGTCACTGAGGACTCGGGCTGCGTTCGGTTCAGTCGCAGGGTAAAAGTCCCTGTGGAGCGGGGACAGGTGTGTCCACCAGCTAACCCACCCAGGGGCTCAGGCCCTGTGAGGCCGGGTGGGCATGGGAGGAGGGCCCTCCGGCAGAGCGCAGCAGGAGAGCACTCCGACGGCCACCGCCTGCCTGGGCCAGCAACGGAACTTCCGGGTGCTCGCTTTTCTCCAGCTGGGGTGCAGTGAGGCCCTGGGGGCCCCTTACCTGCATGATCAGGATGCACATTCCCACCGTGCCCAGCACATGCTTGTTGTCATCAAACCACAGCTTCACCTTTTCATAGCAGCCCTGGGGATGGAGGGGGACCGCGGGTTAGGGGCCGGCCTGATGTTGCGACCCTTCTGCTCCCTCCGAGCTCTGTGCGCCTGGCCCTCCCTGGGCCTCGGAACTGAGAGCAGGCCCTGTCCTGCCCGGGGTTCCACCCACAAGGCCCCCCTGTGCAGCCTCAGACCCCATCCCACCTCCCAGGCCCCCCCCCTCCCCGTCCCACCTGCCCTTGGCTCCAGCTCTGTCCGCCCTGCCCCACCCCGCAGCCACGCCAGCCCCCGCGCGGCTCCCTGCTGCTGGGATCCGGGCGAAGCAGCCTCGGGCCTCACCGTCCTCCAGAGCGGCGTGGTGCCGTTGCGCCCGCAGCCCTGCGAGTTCTCCATGCAGCAGCGGTCGGGCACCGTGTTCTCGCCCAGCACTGGGAACCAGTCGGTGTAGTCGGTGACGCCGCAGCAGCGCATCTGCGGGCAGGGACGCCCAGGGTCAGACACGCAGGCTGGGGGCCTCCTGCTGGAGGGCGGAGCCTATGGTGTGCCCCGCCCCGCCCCAGCTGCCAGCCCTGGGTGCAGCCCAGGCGACAAAGGCTTTCTCTTCGCTCCTCTGGCCTCAGCCAAAAGCGACAGCTCCTTCCAGGGGCCCAGAACAGGGCGATGGGGACGCTGCTGCCCCCAGAGCTGGGCACTGGGCCTGGGCAGGAGAGCTCGGCCCTGCATCCCCCACCAGCACCCCCCAGTGCTGTGCTGGGGTCAAGGCGGGGACTGTCCCCAGCGCTGAACACAGGGCAGGTCCTGACTCGGTTCCCTCTCAGCAGCAGAGCCTCCTAGCCTGAGCTGTGACCAGGAGGCGTCACCATGGCCTCTCCAGGTGCCCAGCACTGCCCCCTGGGAGGAGTCGGGGCCGCCCGCAGGCCCTCACCTCAGCCTGGATAATGTTCCAAGCGTTCTTGAGCCCCACGTTGTTCTCCGTGTTGTACAGCAGCAGGCCCTCCTTCAGGTCCTTCTTGGCGTTCTCGTTCACCTGTCAGGTGGAGGCCGACAGACCGGAGGGCTGGGACCACTATGCAGCCCGCCCAGGTCAGCGAGGACCGCTGGCCCCTGCTGCTCCCGACCGGGCCTGTAACCCTCAGAGGCAGAGACCGGCCACACCCACCGGCCACCAGGCCACGCCATAAGCAGCCATCCCCCAGCTCCCCAGGGGACCAGCTGGGGGCAGCTTAGTTATTGTGATGGTGGCTCCAGCCTCTGCTTTACCTGTAAGCCGGATGATATCTACCTCTGGGGCTGCTGTGTGAATTACAGGAAACAGTTCTTGCAAACAGCCAAGAACTGGGTGGGCCCAGAGGGACCTCTCAGTGTTACTTCTTCCCGTTCATACTGTTTCTAATCCTAATAACGACATTGCCTTTCGGGGTGCCCTGTGCAAGGACTTCAAGAATCCAAGGAACAAACAGCAATGTAGTTTGGGGTACAGCACACCTAAAGAGCGTGCTACAGCCTGAGACCGGTGCTGGGCCAGCTGTTCTTGGCAGTACCAGTTAAGTTCTCAGTTAAGTACCAGTTAACTTGACTGGGGGCTCTCTGGTCTGGCGAGGTGGCCAGGGGTCACCTCACCATCCCCCCTGGACACCACAGTACAGTCATTCTGTCCTCAGAGACCGCTGGAAAAGCCCCCCACTGTTAGCCCTGCTCATGGTGTCACCGGCAAAGTCCCTCCATGTTTCCGATGGGTTACCCTCATGTCACCAGTCCGACCACCTAGTGAGGTGTGAACCCCCCCTCAAGTGGTCAACAACACGAGTCTGCCTGAATGCTCCCTCCCTCCCAGGGACGGAGGCAGCCCAGGACATCCTGCGGTAATCAAAGGACCCCACTTCCTGAGCCCACACCGGGTGATAAAGCAGCCCAAACTCGCCTGCCCTGGGCCATCCCTCCGCCCCGAAACCTTCCCCCGGGCCTGTCCTAGTTCTGGTCTGGTTCCCTTTCCTCGCAGGCCCTCCCCAACCACCCCGCGGCCCCGCCTCCACGCCCACCTCCGCGCAGGGCGGTGAAATCCCAGGCGCCCCCCCTCCCGGGAGCTCACCTTGTCCATGTAGACGAAGAAGAGGATCAGGAGGATGAGCTCCGCCAGCAGGATGATCAGCAGAACGATGAAAAACTGCAAAGGGAAGGTCCGGGCGTGAGCTCGTGGCGGGGGTCACGGCCAGGGACAGGGTCCAAACGGGAAGGAGGACACGGGGCGGGGGGAGGGGGGAGGCAGGCAGGGGGAGGCAGGCAGCGGGAGGCAGGCAGCGGGAGGCAGAGCGGGGTTGGCTCCGTGGGGATAGGCCAGGCCACCTGCCCCTCCTGAGGGGACGGAGAGTAGACAACCAATCAAGAAGTGGGCGGGATAACTCGGGCAGGGAGAGCCAATCATGAGAAAGGGGGTGTGGTCGGGTAAAGAACACTCTAGAAGCAATTTCCCTGGGGTCGGCTGATGTTCCCACGCCTGGCCTGTCTCCGTGGCCCAAATACCTGGGGACCTGGAGGACAGAGGGTTGGGGATCTGGGGTCCCACTTACACTGAGGAGGAGGCACTTGTTTTCCTTGATGGCCCCCAGGCAGCCGAGGAAGCCGGTCACCATGACGACGGTGCCGATGGCGATGACGAGGTTGGCTGCAGACAGCGAGGGGAAGCTGGGGGAGAAGGTGGCGAAGTTGCCCTGGGACACGGAGAGCCAGATGCCCACGCCGAGCAGCCCGCAGCCACAGAGCTGGAGGAACAGGGAAGCCCGTCAGACCGCGCTGCGCCGGCGCCCCTCCCCACGGGACTCCACTCCATGACCCCGGCCTCGACGGAAACCGGGCTACCACGGGTCAGATACAGTCACAGCCTCAAATCACGTCGGTGCGTGTGTGTCACCCAGACCATGCCCGCGGTCAGTCTCCCCGTCTGGCAAATGGGGGTGGCGGACCCCACAGGCTATCTCCGAGGATCCAATGAAATACAAGATGGGCAAAACGGTGTGACAAATATGGCAGGTCCTAGAGGCGTGGGAGTGGTTACAGTCATTCTGCTTGGCGAGGGGGCCTGGGGTTCAGGAAGGATCGGGGGAGGGGCACACGGTGGCCAGGGAGAGCCAGGACGAGGCTCTCGGCGCCCCGATTCTCTGAGCCAGACCGCCTGGTGACTATGGCCTGTGGCCCTGACCAGAACGACCATCTGCCCACTGTTCTCAGGAGCTTGGAGAACAAATGTCCCACAGAAGGAAAAATGAAAGGACACGGGCTGGCCGAGGGCCCGCAGGAGCCCAGCACTGCCTTCGCCACCACCCAGAGGGCCAGCAGCAAGGGCCCGAAAGGCCCCCGACATCCCCAGCTCGGCTTCAGGCTCCTGGACTGCAAATCTCCACATTCGCCTTATTTTACGCTCGATGTAGCTGACACCCACCCCCCAGCTGCTCAGAGGAAGTTTGCTGAGTCCGAGGAACCAATCAATCAGCCAACCGATACGTATCGAGTATCTACAACGTGCCAGATGCTACAACCACCTTAGAGACGTGCCTGCCCCAGGCCTCTGCTCGGCCTCAATGGGAGCAATAAGGAAGCAGCGCCCGCCCCGGCTGGACACCCTGGTGCCTCACAAACGGGCCAGGAGCTCGGAGGAGGCAGCCCCTCAAAGGCAGGAGGGCATGGGGCAGGTGGAGGGAACGTGCAGGCTCTGAGTGAAAGGCATTCACTGAGCTGTGACCCCCAGGAGCCAAGCCCACACCTGCTCGTGTTCACACCATTCCTGCTCAGAGAGGTGACACAGGTGTCCCAGAGAAGCCAGAAAGCCCACAAACCAACTGAGCCTGTCCCCTCCTTGAGTGCTGGGGACACGGCAAAGGCCCCGCCCTCATGAAGAGGAAACTCCTATATGAGACACAGACATGACATAAGCAGACCCACAGACTTTCAGGTGCTGGTATGTTCTGTGCAAAAAAAGGCGGGTAAGGAGTTGGGGAGTAACCAGGGACAGAGCGGTCGGGGAAGACCTCTCAGAAAGGTGGCACTTGAGTGGGGACACAAGCCACACAGACATCGGGGGGAAGGATGCAGGAGATGGAGCGGACAGCAAGTGCAGAGGCAGTGAGGTGGGAAGGAGCGTGGACGGCCAGAGGGCCACGGTGCGTGTGGGGCTACAATGGGGTGAAGGAGGTGACAGGTGGCAGGGGCCCAGTAGGCAGGGTGGGAGGGGATGGAGGAGACAGGACCTCGCAGGCATCGAGAAGGATATGTGGGTGCTGCTCTCCAGGGATGGGTTGCCCCAGTTCCGGTTCACGGAGAGTGTACTGTATCAGCAACTGAAGACCGTCCGAGGATCGCCAGAGGGATGGGATTAGGTAAGGGGAGCAGCTGCCTGGGTCCCCCACCCTGTGGAGAGGTGTCCTGCACCCCCTAGACTCTGCAGTGGCCCCAGGTGGAACCAGGACAAGACGCCCAATCATCCAGGGAGGGCGGACAGGGCCAGCACTGCTGTGGCAATGACTCCAGGCTGCCACTAGGTGGCGCCCCGGGCGGGCCGCGGCTCTGGGTTTGGCCGGGAGGCGCTGAAACTTGTCATGCAAGGTGTCACTGACTTCAACCTGGTCAGCTTCTGTGCTGCCCGCCGAGTCCTGCTTTCACTCGTCATACCATGGAAATCCACGGGCTCCGTGGGGGCGACCTGCGGCGCTGAAGAGCAGGCCCTGCCGCTGCTGCATCACAGGCAGAGGAATCTGCTCGGGGGAGGGTGCCTTGGACCCCCCCAGGACCCCCCCAGAAGCCAGGTGCCACGGGGAGCAGGCCCGGTGGGGTCCCTCCCGTGCCTCCACTCCCCATTTCCTCCCTGGGGGAGCTGATGTGACAAGCTCCCCGGACTCCGTGCTGCTCGGTCTCCCCCAGGCCCCACCAGCAGCCTCCCCCCACCCGCTGGGGAGAAAGCAGCCGGTCCTGTCCTCCGACCACCCCCCTCCTCATGCCCATCAGCGGTGCCCCCGGAACGCTCCAGGCTAGATCGCAGGTGAGGTCTGCTGCCTCCGGGTGGGCAACGCGGCGCACAGGCTGGCCCTCAGTCCGCGGGGGGAAAGGCACGTACACCGCGTCTGCACCCCACTGCCACTCCTCCGTACCCTCGGCGTCTCTGCTGAGACGCACCTTGCGTTCCCATCGCCGATGACCCAGGGGACAGCTGGCACCACCAGAGACGTTTTTGTCTGATACAGCTTTACTGCTGGCATTGTAGGAGTGGAGGTCAGGGTGCTGCTAAACATCTGACAGTGCATCGGCCGGCCGCCCCCCCCCCCCAGTAACGGTCTCCCCAGCCCCAAACGTTAGCCGAGGCTGAGGGGCCCTCACCCCCGCCCCATCGCACGCCCAGCGTCCTCCCTGTGGCTCTCAGCTCCCTGAGAAGACACCACCCGAGGAAACACCTGGTGTGTCCCCTCCACGCGTGGGGCAGCAGCTTGGCTCTGAGCGGGCGCAAGGGGAGAGGAGGGAGGTGCTGGGAGGACTGCATGCGGGAGCTGGGAGGGCCGGGCAGGGGCAGCAGGAGGCCGTCCGCGTCTGCGGCGTGGCCGTGGGCAGCAGGGAGGGGCTGAGGGCAGGAGAGGCTTGCTGGGCAGGAGGGCGCAGAGGCAGGAAGCCCACCCCTGAGGGCAGGGCAGGGGGAGGGCATGGCGGGCACGGGGAGGGTGCCAAGCACAGGAAGGAGGCGCGGCCTGCAGGGGCGCTGCCAAAGCTCAGTGCCGGGAGCTTAGCTGGTGGCATTCGGGAAAATTCCCTTCCAAAACCAGGCGGTTGTCTCAGCTGACATGACCGAGCGGGAGTCAGCCCGGTGCAGGGAGAGGCCAGGCGAGGCAGGGTGACTCAGGGGGCCGGGACCCAGCCCACGCCAGCACTGCCGGACTGAGGTCACTGCCCCGGCCTCCTCTGAGCCCCTCTCCTAGCAGGGGCTGCCCTGGGACCACCCCACTATCAGGCCTCCCTGCCTCTTACTCCCTCCCCCCAACACACGAGGGCACCTCTAAGTATTTTCAACTCAGGGCCCCAAATAAATCGCGTCAGAACTTGAGAAAACGAGCGCCTGCCCTTGCCTTTGCCCGTGGCCTTGATCCCTGCGAGGGCGGGGATTTGGGGGATTTGTTCACAGCGGGAACGGTGCCTGACCGTGGGCAGTGCCTTGGGTCTTCCTCCCTCTGCCCACCCCACCCCCTGCCCGTGGGCCCATCCGGCAGATGCGGAGCAGGTAAGCTGAGGCTCGGCGGGGGCGATGGCCACGCCGGGAACGAGCACTCCGGGCTCCCGCCCGTACGGAGCCGGTCGTAAGCAGCCACGTCCCACGGCCCCTTCCTCAGCCTCACGTCGAGCCACACTGATGTGTGGTTTAATACAAGCTCCTGCCACACGTCTTGGAAGGTGCCCCAGTTCTCTGGGGGGCCGGGGGGCATCAATTCCCTTCAAACCCACCTCCCTCCGGAGCTTCTACCCCACTGGCACTCCACTTAGACCTCAGGGACAGCCACTCCCTGTGTCCCCTCATAACTGCCAACGGGCTCTCCCCCATGCGGGGTGGCCTGACGTCCTGTGCCAGGGCTGGACCCAGAGTTGGCACCTTAGGGACCTGCCCAGGCTTTGGGGAGACTGCTGCCCACCCTCATGCAGGGCCAAGTTCATGTCCCAGCTGCTGCTCCCCTCCCAGAGGGCCCAGATCACGACATAAATATCTGCCCGCTGGCTGGCTGGACAGATGGATGGGCGGGGTGGGGAGGGCCACAGCCTGGGAACAGGACCAGACCCGCCTGGCAAAGGGCCGCCGTGCACCCCCTCCTCCCCACTCCTAGGACCCCAGTGCCCCAAGTTACTCCCCATGCACGCCCGCCTCGGGGCCTCATTTGACTGTCGGTCCTCTGCTCCCGCTGCCCCAGGCCCCCCAGAGCCCCCCACGCCCCCTGCCTACTCCCATCCTGCGGCCTCATCGCTGCAGAACCCCCACGCCACCCCGCCCCCGCCTCATCCCCTCTCTGCTTTGCAAGAGCTTCCCTGACACGGGTCTCAGCGCCCCCGAACGCCCTCCGAGGCCGGAGCCAAGCGCCACGTTCAATGGCGCTCAGTAAATTCGTGCAAGTGGGAAATAAAACAGAAAACCAAAGTGACTTCATTTCACAGCCCGTCACACGACGCGTAACCATCCTGCGCGGCCCGGGAGAAGCCAGCCTGCCAAGAACTTCATCCCTGGGACGAGGGACCATCCGTCAGTGTCGGTCAGGAGCGGGGCCGCCACTTTACAGTTCACACGCCTCCTTGCCTCCAAGGGGCCCCTGCAGGTCGTTTGTCAGCCCCGCCACAAAGTGGGGGCGAGGAGGGGGCAACACTTCTAACTGCAGGGAACGAAAGGAGAGTGTGGGACGGAGTCACAATGCTGTCTGTGCCCAAGTCACCCAGCAGGCAGGAGGGCCACGGCACAGAGGGAGAGGCGGCCACTCAGGGAGGAGTCCCCTCTGGGCAGGGTGTCCCCTGGCCTCGGGCCACCTAGCCTCTGCATGAGCACCCCCAGGGTCCCAGGGTCCCCCCTCCCACGCTATGCTTTGTTCCATGTCTGCACAGCTCCCATCGGTCAATACGTTTTTGTTTAGGAGCTTCCTACAGCTACCAAGTCTCAGTCCTCGTTGCACCCAAGAAGCCCACCCAGAACACGTGTGGCGGGCCATTAAATCTCTGAAGTCACCGCGGTAGCTGACGTTCCTTCCCAAGCTTTCTCCTGGCCGATTAAAGGATCTTTCACCTCTGGGTCACCCTCCACGGCGCATCTCTATTTCCAAACTGAAAGTTAGATGCCAGCCGTGGAGGGGCCAGCACAGAGTATAAAGATACCCCTCTCCCCTCCTTCGCTCTGCGCTCTATACTTCTAGTGATCCAACCTAAGCCTCCAGTGGCTTGGCTGAGGCTCACGCCAGAGGTTGTGCATGTTTAAAGCCCACAGCATGACTCCTTGGTCATTCGTTTTTTGACCCCACACTCTCTCAAAACCTTAATTTCTTCACAACTTCACAGCCCCGATGATAGCACCATGCAGAGGTGACAGGGAGATCACACCTGTACTTCTGAGCTGAAGTCTCCTCCAAATAACTCAAAGCATCTGCACGGCCAGAGGCAAGTTACAGCCTGGTGACTGCAGAATGAGGCTGTTTCCCACCTAGACGGGCCCGGGGAGAGCGCGGCACCGCGGCCAAACGCACGGGATGTCTGGGAGCTGCGCATCGCCGAGGCCAAGAGCGCTCTGGGGTTCCACGTTCCCAGAGTCCACTTTTCTCCAGCGAACTCTATAGGGACACTGGGGAGGGACGCCCCCTCTCCACTTCACTGGACCACCCCATCTGTCCGCAGTGGGCCCCATTACAATGTGGGACTCGGGGTGACACAACTCTGGGGGTAGGGACAATCTGGCTTCTGTCCCTGGGCTTCAAATGCCAGGGCAGGGGGCCCAAGATCCCCAAATCAGCTGACACCTAGAGAGCGAGATATGAGGACCGGATGTGGGGAGCAGAGGGGGTGCCCCTGTGCCCCGCCCCGACACAGCCCTTGTAACTCCCGTGTTCTGTCAGCCTTCCCGTCCAGGACACAGGCGCACAGAGCAATGCTGCTCACCGCCCCCACCTGCACCTGCACCCCGGTCCCCAGGCCGTGTGGACGCCCCAGGCGTGACAGCAGGTCCCAGCTCCACTCTCAGGTGCCAGCACCCTGCCACCTTCTCCAGCTGACCCACAGGCCCGCCCACTCGGGGGGGAAACTGCAAAGCAGGTGCAGACGGCGCAGAGCCCCCCAGAGGGGCCCGAAGGGTGAGGGGGGCTGCCAGGAGGAGTGAAGGCTGAGGCCCAGCCCCCAGAAGGACCCCAGCTGGGGCGCAGGCCCGAAGGATGGACAACTGCACTTTCTTCCCCGTCAAGCCCATGCTGGGCCCAGGGGGGTTAGGGGGAAGGAGGAACACGGGGGAGCCCTATTGCCCCCCGCCCCATTCCCCGCTCATGCTCGCTGCTGGCAGCGGCGCCCGGGGGGGCTCTGCTCGAATACCTGGGCACGCAGCTGCTCCCCGTCCCTGTTCAGGAGCACAGGGACAGGGGCAGGCACGGGGAGAAGGGCAATGCAGTCCCGCCCCCCCATTCCCACGACCTTGACGGAGGCCTGCACTTCACTAGGGGAGTGGGGGCAGGATAACCCCCGGACATGTCCTCTCCCCAAACTCCAGAGCTCGTCAACACGCAGCAGGAAGCAGCTCAGAGCTTCAGGCCACTGTGCCCGGTGACTCGGAGGCAGGGGGCTCAGGCAGGAAGGGGTACTCTTCATGCTGTGGTGGGGGTGGGGGTACACGCAGCCCTCCTTACCTGAGCCCCTGAGCCCCGGGCGGGCCCTGGGGGGGGCAGCCTGGGACCCCCGTGGGAGGCACTGTCTGAACCCCCGAGGTGACTGTAAATGGGGAGGGAGGCGCCACGCACCCCGAGCAGCTTGTCAGGAGTGTGCCGGAAGGGCTTCCAGTCACCAGCCTGTTTTGCTCCCTCCCGCACTCGCACTCTGCACATCTAGGGAGACAGCCACGTCCCACAGCACCAGGGCAGGGGGGATCCCTGAAGCCGGGGCTGTGGGGAGGCAAGGTGGGCCTCAGAACCAGCCTGCAGGACTCACATGGAAACCAGGGCCACCTGGGGCTCCTCCAGAAAGCAGACCTGTCAACAGTCCCGATCGCAGGGCAGGGCCGAGGCCCAGGGGGCAGGGATGTGCTGGGAGGCTCCGCCTGCCGCCTCGCTGCCCTGCAAACTGCTAAGGGGACAGGCCCAGGATACCTCGAATCCACAGCCCACCTTTCCGGCAAAGAGCTCTCATGATCCGGGAGACTAACTCATGCTACGGAGGGGCTGGGGGGCATGCATGCTCCGTGTCTGAGGAAGGAGCCCCCGCCCCCAGGCCCCGGAGCTGAAGGAGAGTCACAGAGAACACATGGCGGGGCGCCCTCCTCAGAGAGGCGGCCCCGCCCCCCCAGAATGCAGACGGGGCGGGTCTTCCGCGGCAGGAGTTCAGCCAATCACACTCTATGATCACACACGGAGCCAGCAGAGAGGTCGCAGCTGCAACCAGGTCCCGCTCTGGCCCCCACACACACCTTTGCTGAAGCCCTTGGACGTGGCCAACACGTGACGGGCCTTCTCCCTAGGGAGCCTCTGCCCGCAGAGCGATGGTGCCCACTGCCGGCCCGCCCACCGGGACGGGGCATTTCTGACGCCGGCCAGTCAAGTTCAGGTCCCTCTGCTGGAGATGGTCTCAGCGCCAACTTAAGTGACCACCTGAGACTCCACCTCCAGGGCCAAGCTCCGCCCACCTGTTCCTCCTCCGGGAGGAACCTGGAGGCCACACACAGCCTATGTGACACGTGCCCCGCGGCGCAGGCCCCTCTGCCGACACCTGCCTGTCCAGTCTCGCGAGATGATCCCATGCGCGGTCACAGGGCTCCGAGGGTGGGGGAGTCGCGCCTCGCTCCCACCCCCACACAGCCCAGCTTCCCGTCTCAGCCCCTCCGGGCCGCGCTGTCGGGGACAGTAGCACAGGACTGGTCGGGAGCACCGGCCACTGCCCGCAGGGTTCCCAGAACTGTGCCTCTCTGTCCTCCCAACCCCGCGGCGCGGGTGGGAGCAGATCCTTTCTGTCCTCCTGGTTTTAGATGACAGATTAGAGGCTCAGGGGTGAAAGGGCAGGGCAGTCTGGCTGCACACCATGGGCTGACCCCCTGGGCTGCACTGCCTAGACCTAGATGACCCCAAATAAGCCAGAGCGATGGCTCCTAGACTTGGAGAGAGGGAGGCAGCCGTGGTGTGAGTGGCGGCTGTGGCCAGGCGAGCAGAAAAAGCCCGGCTGGGGATGATGGCAGGGGTGCTGCCCTAGTGATGACAGCGGTGGTGATGGTACTGACGAGGAGCCAGCATTTCCTGAGCCCCTATTACACAGCAACTGTGTCAACCCCTGTGCCCAAGACCATCCAAGGTAGTTGTGATTATCCCCCCGCACTTACGTAAACTCACACGTGGGGTCGGCAGACCTGGGATTTTAATCCGATTCGCTGTGCCTCCAAACCCCATGAGGATGACCTCTCTGTGTGTGCCCACCACAGACCTAAGAAAAACCCCAAACCTCACTTCAGTAAACACTCTTCAACAACGCCGCAGCCCCATCTGAGATGAGAGGTGGGGGTGGGTGCGCAAGGGTGCAGGGACCCGGAAACACAGCCCAGCACCCCAGGGGGAGGGCCGGTGGCTGATGGCAGGAACAGAGGCCCTGGGAAGCACAGGGAGCAAGCAGAGTGGAGGGCATGCCAGCAGAGGCACCCCATCTGTGGGGAGGGGTGCATGTCTGGGGGTACATGTGTTGTGGGTCACTGCTCGGCAAGAGGTGGTGAGAAGGAGCACAGGAAGCGAACGCGGAGCTTCATGGACCTGCTGTCTGCCCCCACGTTGCAGACAGAGCCGGGGAGCTGCCCCGAGAGTCCTGTGGCACACACCGTCTCGGGCCCACAGACGCACGAGGACGTGTACCCCGCTGCACACACGCAGATGCTGCAGCTCACAGGAGCCGAGCCGTCGCCTGCTCTGGGCCTGTGGTAACCCTGCGTGATGAGCAGGGGACACAGGGAGTGTCCACATCTGATCCCCCTGGGGACAGGGAGCTTCTGAGGCCCTCACGGAAGCGACTCAGACTTCCCACTTTCCAGGAAGGAACGAAAGGAAGGCTGGCCGGCACCCTGCTTAGACCCTCAGCCACCAGTCTCTCCCTGAGCAGGCACTGCAGGGCCACAAGGGCACCCACAAGCAGGAGACGGAGCCCCTACTCTGGGACGCCCAAGCCCATGGCACCAGCAAGTCTGGCCGCAGCGCGGAAGAGCACATGGGCCAGGCTGGACGTCGGGGCCAGGAAGGCCGGGGACGACCCTGGCTTTGGAACCAGGAGCCCAGGTTCACGTTCCCGGCTCCTTCGTTGCAGCCGGTGGGGCATCGTGGAGAACACCTTCTCGGTGCCTGCTTCTCCCAGCGGGATAAATGGTGCCTTCCACAGAGAGCTGTCGCTGGGACTGAAGGAGACGCATGAAAATAAACCGCCCAGCACGGCGCCTTGCAGGGAGCTGGACAGGGGGGTCATGACTGCTGTTTACTGCCGGAGGTCCTCGTTCACCGGGACTGCCGAGAGCGGGCACGGAGCCTGTAAGCCAGGACCCGGGGCTTGGGAGGGGCCCTGCCGGGCTGGGGCACAGCTGCCCCCCGCCCCTCAGTGGCCGAGCAGCATGCATCCGCCCGGCCGTGCTTTCGCACTCCATCCGCCCGGTCCCGGGCCGCCCATCTCGGGGAGGCAGCTCGCTCCCCCCATGTGCGAGCCTGCTTGCTTTTGGCAGGGAGCTGCAGCCGTCTGCGCTCTGGACCGGAAAACAAGTTTTCATCAATAAATTAAGATAAACGGAGAGCTGGCTGGGTGTGGGGGAGGCGGGCGGAGGCGGGCTGGGGAGGGAGGGGCCGAGAAGGGACCACAGGGAATCACCTGCTCCTCCGCGCTGGACCCCAAGGGCCCCGCTGGACCTGTGCTGATCAGAGCGGGGACTCGGGAAGTCACCGTGCCTGCCTTGGGTCCCACTCCACACTCAGGGCCAGTCAGCAGGGGTCAGCCATAGGTCGTTGGGTCTCATCAATGCTCTGGGCGGAAACGGTAGTTCTCATCACCGCGTCCGACGAGCTAATTCTAAGCAGATACGTCTCCTCCTGCCCGACCATGAACCCCAGTGAGCAGCTCCGAAGATCGAATCCCTGCTCTCACTGAGTGTCCCCACATCTCGATGGGGACCTTCAGGCCCCCTAAGCGCACCTTGCACGCCTTGGCTCGTATCCTGTTCACAGCGTCTCCCCCAGCCCAGGAAGTCTTCCTCTTCTCACTGCTCTCAACCCGCCCCAGGGCCCCGCAGGCCCCCGACACCCCACAGCCTCTCCAGGCCGGCTGACCCCCACCGGACACTGACTGTCTGAGCACTCGCCAGCCGCGGCTGCGTCTCTGACCTCTCTGGCACGTGTCCAGCCCACGAATGGCTGCACAGGGCAGGTGCTCCCCTACCCCTCTGGGCGCATGTCCCTGGACGCAAGCTCAGCGTTGGCCCCTGTTTATCACCAGCTGGGTATGGACTCCGTGAGCCCCGCTGCGGAGGGAGGGGGGACTCCTGCAGCCACAGGCGCGTTTCCCGCTCAGCCACAGGCACGATGGCACACACCCCAAGGCTGGTCCCTGGGCCCGAGCATATGGCAGGACAAGGGCCATCTGCCCATCCCCACCCCACACAGAGAGGCGTGTGGCTCCGCATATGTTTGTGAGTCAGTGGACAGAGTGGCGTCATGAGCCCCAAACAGGACGGCGCACCGGCTCCAACCTGGCCGGGGCTCATGGGCCCGTGACCCATCTGCTCTCCCAGAGCCTCTGTCCCCCTGCCTGTGCAATGAAAGACTATACCCAACGACATGCCAAACCCGTCCCGGCCCCAGAGCCTGGGATGTCATGGCTGCTCAGCCCACCCTGGCTGTGTGGGACAGGGAAGGTGACAGCAACGGTCCACCTTACGGTGACAAGGCCGAGTACACTCTCCACAGGCTGGGGGGCTGGAACCCACCGCTGGCCCCCACTTCTCTCTGGCAGGGAGCCAGCAGGGACAGCATCAGGCCCGTCAGGCCCGGGAAGTGCTGTGTGATGTACCCTCATCCCCTCTGAGGTGACATCACGACTCACACACCCCCAGGCTCGGGGTTCCCATTCGGCACCTGGCCTTGGGAGCCAACACCCAGACAGAGAGGGAGCAGATGGCAACACGCCAGGCCACCGTGACATGAAATCGAGACCGCTAATTCTACCCAGACCTGGAGCGAAACCAGAATCGATGCCTTCCGAGTCTGGTGCTCCCCATGCCTGGAAAGGGCAAGGTAATGGGGGGCCTGGGATCAAGCCCAGGCTTGGGCGGGGGGCCCAGCTCCAAAGCAGACTCTCACTCCAAGTCGTGCACCACACGCACATGCACACGCACACACACGCACATGCACACGCACACACACACACATGCACATGCACGCACACACACGCGCACGCACACACACGCGCACGCACGCACATGCACACGTGCGCGCACACTCTCACACGCCCCCCCAGGACCCGGAGGGGAAGGTGACAAGGCCCCCGCAGACAGGGCACACGGCGGGGAAGTGACCCTGAGAACGAAGTTGAAGGGACGGAACAGGCCGGTGCGGACCAGAGCGTGCAGGAACTGCTGCGCGTGTCCCCGTGAGCTCCTGAGGCGGCGAGGTGCTCTCGCTTTTGCTTATTCGGCAGAAAGGGAAGAAAGGGGGAGAAGGCAAGCCGCCGGAGCCAGCGAGGCCGAGCAGGCAGAATGCCGACGTCTGCAGTTTGCGCCGCGGGGTGCAGGCCGAGAGGAGGCGTCGGGAGAGAGGGGAGGGAGTCGGGGTGCTGCCTGCACACGACAGACGCCCTCGGAGTGGCAGGGAGAGGCGCCGGTCGGTCCCCTGCCCGGGGCAGCTCTGCGTCTTTGGAAGTCACGATCCCAGGACAGAAGGCGTCTGTTGTGGAGAAGGAGCCTCTAAGGTCCCCGGCACCCGCTGCTGCTTGGGGGCGCCGGAGGCTGGCTTCGTTTCAGGAGACCTCTGACCTCTTTTGCAAACGCAAACCTCCAAGACGGTCCTGCAGGTTCTGCCACCACCACCACCACCCCCGCCCCCGGAGCCAGTGGGTCACCGAACTCAGCCCGTGCCAGGCTCCCCCACTGCTGTGGGAGGTCCCCGGGGCCTACAAAGTAACGTGTCATTGGGCTGTGCACAGGGACGCGGGCGGGACCCCCGGGCGCCCACACGGCCCCTCTGAAGGTCAGCATTTCACTCCCATGCTGTCACCACCTAGACGAGGGTGTCTCTCCTTGTGAACTGCGGGGCTGTCCCAGGACAGTCCTTGCTGGGGGACAGCTCTATCCCAGGAACCAGACCCCCCACCCCGCCCCGGGGACGGACCCTCCTGAATCTCAGCTCCGGGATGGCTGCCGCTCTGCCACAGGCAGTACGGGGTAGCCATGACTTGGGGGTTCTTCTGCGACCCCCCAGAAGAGTTAACCTGGCCTCAAAGTCAAGATCAGGGGCGCCGCTAGGGAGCTTATCTGACCTCCTGAAGGGATTAGCACTCGGCTCAAGAAATGCCGATCGGCCAGCGGGGCCGAATTTGACCTCGGCCATCGCCCCAGCCCAGGCCAGGGCATTCTCAAAACTGACAATTACGCGCGAGGCAGCGGGCGGCGGCCGTCATCGGCTATTTATAACCCATTCGCCTTCTGGGGAGAACCAGATCCCTCCCGTCACAGCGAGGTGCTGAGCGCCAGGCCTGTGGCCTCAGCCCGGGGACCCCGCCACGCTGGGCCGCTCCTGCTAGCACCCCTGCAGGAGCACCTTCCCCGGCGCCCCAGTGGCCCCGTCACCTCCAGGGGACTGAGCGCCACGCTCGGCAGGGTCTCACGTTCCCTGGGCAGGTCCTTGTGACGGCCCCAGACCCACCGTCGGATGTGGCCTGGCTCCTCCGGCCACCCTCACCAGCTCACAGATGGCCTCAGAACCCGCTGTCCCACCCCGTGCAGCTGCTCACTCCCCTCCTCCTCGTTCGGTGTCACCTCCCTGCCTCCTGACAACCCAACCAGCCTGAAGGAAGGGCACACCCACAGAAGGTGCGGGACTGAGCACGCTGCGCCCGGCGTGGCGACTGGGCCGGCCCCGGTAGCCCACCTCCGGGAAACGAGGCGGGTGGGCGGACAACGACCCGCGGCCCATCGGACGATGCGACAGCACCCACCCCTGCACAGTAATGAGCTGCTGAGCCGTGAGGAGGCACAGAGAAGCCCTGAGATGCACGCCACCGAGTGAAAGAAGCCGGTCTGAAAGGGCTACAGGCTGCAGGACTCCAACTCCCTAACACTGGGAAAGGCAAAACTCGGGGACAGTGAGAAGATCAGAGGTGGCCAGGGGCTGGGGGACGGGAATGGGCGAGGCACAGTGGAACTACCCCATGTGACACTATAATGGTGGGTCCATGTCATTACACATCTGTCCGAACGCACAGAACACACAGCGAGAGTGATTCCTGAGGAAAACCGTGGACTTGCAGTTACGACGTGTCCACGTAGGTTCATCCTCGGTTTAAACAATTTTACAAAAAGGTGAGCGGTGCTACGTGGTGGGGGGTGAGGGGCGCCTACGGGAAGTCTCTGTGCTCCCTCTCAAGTGTGCCATAAACTCAAAACTGCTCTAAAAACGTAAGACAAACCAGGGACTAACTGGCAAGAAAAGACTGCTCTTGGGCTCGAGGAAGCTCACGCCAGCAGACGCCCACACCGCGGGCGTCCCAAGGGGGTGTCCAGCCTCGTTCCCTCGTGGGCCGCCCCTCCCCTCTGACCCCGCGGGAGTGCTGGCCTCCCCGCCGCCATGCCCTCAGGGGCTCACGGGTCCGCCCCCACGAGGACTTCATCTGAAGCGTGTTTGTCTAAAAACTCACCCTTAGGGTAACCGAAAGGGAACGGTGCCCTGACTTTTGGGTGATAGGCCAGACACCCCAAGAAGCTCCTTCTGAAAGCTAGTCATTCTCCTGCCACCAAGAAAAAGCCATCGCATGGGTGATTCCGGGAAACTAAAATGAGGCTCCCCTGTTGCCTCCCCTCCACCAGCAGTCCATGGCTGCATCACCTTGGGGTGGCACAGGGACAGTCTCATGAACATGGTGGCAAAGGCCTGAGCAGGGAGAAAGTGCTGGAGAAAAGTTTAATAATAGAGCTGGGCTGGGCTCAGCCGGGCTCCGTTTTCAGTGGCCCCGACCGGCTCTCCTGTTACGCGGTGTGGCCGTGGGCAGGGCCAGTCAGCTGCTACGGGGACTCAAACCCAGGTCAGCCCAGGGGCCACGTCTCCTCAGGCCACCTCGGCGAAGGGTCCGCATGCCGCGGTCAGATGAGGCCCGTGCACAAGCTCACTGGGCTCACCTCACGCTGCCTCTCGCTATAAAAAGCCCAGGGCCGGCCGGGTGGTGAGCGCCAGGCAGAGGCCCCAAGGTTGAGCGTCCTGCAGCCATCAGCCCTGCAGCCCGGCCACGTGCCAGGCTGTCATTGTCCCTCTTGACCGGAGATGGCTATTCTGGGCTCCGGGGGACAGAGGGGACCTGCCGACGGCAGCAGGGAGCCCATGTGGTGGGCAGGTGGGCACCAGAGCAGCTCTCCTGCCATGGGGCAGCTGCCGCCCTGTCTCCAGCTCCTGCCCTGTCCCCTGGAGACCAACTAACACAACTCGCTCAACCGTCAGCACCCGTGTGTGCGCACGGAGCACCCACCCCGCACGGGGGTTACGGACGTCAGGGGGAAACGTGCGGTACGTGCTTGTCACCATTAAAGGGCCGTGAGTGGTCATGACTTGGAATCGACATTAAAGGACAGCCCTGGGGAAAGGCACGCTCGAAAGTGTGGCCCCTGGCACTGTTCAGGGCATCTGTGACTCAGTTTTCATGTCTGATAAGTGGGTTCACTGACAGCAGGGCCTCCTTCGGGGTTGCCAGGGAGCTCCAATACGTGAATGTACAAAAAGCACTTACAACAGTGCCTGGTACCTAGTACATGCTCCAACGGCACTACCTACTGTCACTGCCATTGCCATTGTCATCGGGAGGGATAAGACAGAGCCCAGTCACTCTCTTTGTGGAGGAGAAATGTGCTCGGCATTCGGCCGGGGCCGGGTTAGAAGGTGCCCGCAAACCTGACCTGGGGGCAGGGCAAAGCTGTGGACCCTCAGCCTTTCCCCCTCCGCCTCTCCTCCCCTCTAAAATGAGAAGACCCCTCCTCCTGAATTCAGGCCTCCAGTGTGGGGACACAGGGAGAGGCGGGGTGAGGGCAGCTCAACATTGAAAATGAGTGGAAAACAAGTTCAAGTCCTGACGGCAGCCAGCACCAGCTCAAAGGAAACAAGGCAGGGCCTGACGGAGGGGTGGGCCTCCGCAGAGCCTGGGCCCCCAAGATCGCCACCATGGCCACCATCAGGGGAGCGGGCCTACGCAGCAGGCTCCGGGCTGGGTGTCCGAGGTGCTTTATTCCATTTACCCTCACACCAGGCTGACGGGGCAGACTCCTTTATCCAAGACCCACCAGGAGGGCGAGGGGCAGTTTCCAGCTCTTTGTGATGCCACAGTCCCTACCCGTCCACTCCCCTGCTGGGCATCCGGATCTCCAGGGCTGTAACCAGCCAGCTGCCCAGCCAGGAGCGGGCACCACGAGGCTGAGGCACCGCAGCCAGGACAATCCCCAGGGACAGGCTGACCTGCTGGGGCCCCTCCCCACATCTCCTTAGAATGAACCCCCTGTCACCACCACCACCACCACCAGCCTCCCACCCCCTATAATAGGGCTCCTGGGGTCAGTGACAAGCTTCCAGTCCCCACCTGGTGGCTACTTCCCACTTCAGCAGACCCCTGTCCTCTCTGGGCTGCAGCCACACTCGGTCCACGATGACATTCTGTGACCGACATGGGCTACGCAAGTCCCCGCAGCGGCCACTGCAGGGCACAGGCTCGCCCAGCACTTACATGAGACAGGTTTGGACCACTGTTACTGCACTGCGTCCCCACCGCAGCTGACACGGTGGGTGCCACATCATCATCCCCATTCACAGAGGCTTGGGGACGTTAAGGAAGGTGCCCAGGGGGAGGCCTGGCAGGCCGAACCCAGAATCCAAGACCTTGGGCACCGAGTGGTGCTGGAGCCCCTGTGAGTGGCAGTTAACTACTTTACTCGCTGAGCCTGCAGGGACTAAGGGACCGGCCTTTGCTGCCCGCTAGCGCACCCTTGCAGTTGGGTTTTCTTAGGGACCTGCGTCTGCTCGGGCAGAACTGGCTGTGCCTGGAAGGCGACAGCGACTTCAGCAAGTACGGCAGGACACCAGCGGCTGGGAGGCGTCCCAGGCGCTTCCCCGGCCCTTCTCCAAGTCACAGGAGCACGGAGAGGCGCGACAGATCCACGCCCGCTTTCCAGATGGGAAAATAGGGTGGCTCTCACGGCAGCGCGGGGGTGTACCTGTGCACACCGCTTCCAGGCTGCCCTGAAGCAGCCCTGCCCCCCCACCGCAGGCGCCCCCCCACCCAACACAGGAGGGAGAACTGAGAGGCCCCGGAGGCCCCACGCGGGAAGGGTCCCCTGCTCAGCCCGAGAGGCACCGCCCTCTCCGCTCGCTTCGGTTTAAAATAGGCCACGCGGACGGCGGCCAAGGCCCGGGCTCTTGGCGGGCAGGAGGGCCGTGTATTTCTGGCTGCGCCCCGTGAGGCGCTGGCCCGCGGACGCTTCCCAGACCGACAGCTGCACCGGCTGGGCCCAGCGAGCGGCGGGCGCCCCGCAGTACAGTAATGGGGGGCGGGGGTGGGCTGCGAGCATGGCGTTGGCGACACGAGGGCACGGGGCTGCGGGGAGCCCAGGGGCCCGGGATGCCCCGCCCCCGGCCCCGGCGGGAGCGCGCTCAGGAGCGCGCAGGAGCTCAGGCATGGACGCGCACCTGCCGCGGATGAACATTCCTGCGTGCCATTCCCGGGCCCGGAATGGGCTTCCCCCTCTCGCTGCCATCGCTGTCCCCTCCAAACGCCACTCCCGTCCCACCTGCTCAGGAAGCCTGGCCAGGGGCTGCACCGAAGGCTGTGCAAGTCGCTGCCCACAGGACTGGGTGTGGGGGCGGGAGGCGTCGGCCTGGGGGATGGGCCGGGAACGCGGGTGCAGGTTTTAAGGGACTTATTCCAGGGGGCAGAACGGGGTGTGTTGGGGGGCGGGGGGCGGGCTGCAGGACTTAGAACCTAAGAGGTGAAAAGTGATCCCTCAGCCTCAGGCGCCCAGAGGCGCAGCGAGCTGCCACCAGCAGGCGGGCGGAGACCACGCGGCCCCCTGCAGGAGCCTCTGCTCGGGGGCAGGGCTGCCCCAGCCACTTCCTGCCTGTGTCTCCACGCTGCACAGACAGGCCTTGGGAGCAAGGTCCTCTTCAGGGTCAGCAATGCCCACTCCCAGCGCTTCGTGCCATGCTGAGCGGCTGCCCGTTCTGGACGCGCCAGCTGGTGCTAAGGGCCCCAGAGGGCCCCCGGCAGGGTGGGGGAGGGGGTCGCCTCACACGCACACCTGGGAGCGCGTCAGAAGGTGAACACTGGTCATCTCCGGACCGTGGCATTGAGTGACCTGAATTTATGTGCTTTTTTTTAACCTCACTGTCGTGCTCTCTGATGACCACGTGTCAATTTTATAACCAGAAGCAGCTTTTCACAAAGCAGAACCCTCAAGACGAGCCATTCAGAAACCCCCACTGTCCCCCTTCCCTGTTCCCCCGGGACGGTCACGTACAACAGGGGACACCGGCACAATGAAGTGGGTTTCATTTCTAGGACAACTGACGCATGGCTGGGGAAGGGACAGCACTCGAGCTCCCTGTTCTTCAGGTAGGACACCCGAGACAGCGTGTGGCCCACGACAGCCACACACGGAATGTGGCTCTCCTTCCCAAGGTCCTGGACATGGTCCCCGCTGCTACTCTTCATTCTGCCAAGGCTCCCGAAACCCTCCGAGGACAGCTGTCACCCTTGAACATGCCTGCAGCCTAAGGAACCCGTGAGAGTAGGACGCCAACCATCAGGAGGCCCTTCAGAGGGTGTGATGGCACTAGATCACGGCCATCACTGTGGCAACTCCCAACACATGGGGGAGGAAGAAAAGGACAACAAGGGAATGACAAGGGACAGGGAGCCGAAATGAGACGAGGGGGCGTGGGCACCAGAGCACAGGGCCGCCCCCACATGCCACCCCGCCCACCCCCTCTACCTTCAGCCCCTCACGGCCCCTTCTCGGGGCAGGTGGACGTGCCCGTCGTGGTCAGTGCCCTTGCCGGTCCTGCGCCTGGTGACTCACGATCAGCACTGGCGTCTGAGACCAGGCTGCGCGTGCCTGTGGCGCATCACAGCCCGAGGGCGGGGAGCTGGAGTCACAGATGTGCCCCCTGTGCCAGCGCATCGGGCTGGGCCGTATCTGTGGCTGCCCGGAAGCGGACCTCAGCTCGGGCGGCGGGGCCTCGGGGCGAGAGCGGAGACCGGGCTCCTCGCGGTGCGTCTCGCAGTGTGGGCGCAGGCCAATGGCCCTGCCCTCGGGGTGCCCTAGCTCTCATGGGGGGCCCGCGCACACAGCAGACACCTCTGAACTCCTCATTCTGAAAAAGCAAAGCCGAAGGGGGATCAGATCAAAGTTTGCAAAACCGAGGACGACGATGGAGCCAGCACAGACCAACGGGCCAGGTCCCGAAACAGGACGTCTGAGGACACACACAGGCACTGCAGCCTCACACCATGGGCAGAGGCGATGGACGCCCCGCATGGAACGATGGCTGGGACCAAGGCAGCTCGGGCACACTCACAGGGGACAGAACCACGTGGGCTGTCAGGAGAAGCAGCGACACTGAGACGCCTGTAACCCTCACAGACGGTCGCCCTGGAACAGACACTGAGAGACGGGCTGGCCGCCCAGCATGGGGAGCCCTGCCCGTGTGCCTGGGCCAGGAGAAGGGACAGTCCCAGCGCTCGTCACCGCAGTGGGGTGCGGGAGGGAAGGGTGCGGGGTTTGGAGTCTGGTACCCGGCGTGCAGCTCCCGGCAGACTCCAGGGCCAGCCCCTCATTTGTAAAATGAGGGTAGGGATGACACGGGGAGGAGCATGCCACACGTGGGGACCCCGGGTCCAGCGCCCGTTCCGTGGGAGGTAACCACGCTACACCCTCACCTCCTGCATCTGCCCGCAGAAACGTCAGACACACACCACAACGACCCCGGCACGAGCGTAGGACAGAGAGTGGGAAGACCAGGAGGCATCGGCGATGGCTTCACGGGGGACGTGGCACCTCAGACAGAGCCTTCAGCGGAAAGGGGGCCGGCTTGTCACACACACAGATGGAGAGAATCGGGGGCAGGTAGGGACGCGTGACCGTACGGCAACATGGAGAGGCAATGGGACGGGAATGACATGTGAGCACTTCCTGTGGGCCACCCGGGGAGCTGGGTGACAGGTGGGAACGGGGAACAGGGAGGACTGTTCCTGAAGTCTCCGAGGGAGTGACGGGAGATGGGAAGGAGATGGAGAAGGAGGAGCATGAACTCTGCTGGTTTGGGAGTGACAGTGGGACCGTCAACGAGGCCCAGGACCTGGGAAGACGACTCCAGCAGCTGTGAATGCAACGAGCTAAGAGACACGAGACAGGGCAGAACTGAGGGGCGAGGGGCGAGTGAGTCCGAACTGGGGGGGGGGCGGAGGCGTCGAGCCCGGGAGCCAGGCAGGCAGGGGGTGGGGGTGGGGGGACCTGTTACTGAAGCAAATCCCAGAGGACCAGGGAGAGGTTCTGAGCGAGGACACGACACGGGGGGAAGGACCAGTGGAAGACGTGCACGGAGACCCTGGGATGCAGCCGGGAACGTGGGGGAGGCCGGGGGGCTGCAGGCCTGCTATCAGAAGACCCAGCTCAGCCACATCCTGTGTAGCCTCAAATCCAGACCCTTTGGAAACGGGGTGCAACCAAACCAACTGGGGCTTCGTCATGCTCAGCCTCGGTTTTATCATCCAACGATGCACGGACCAGTCCGTTTCACAGGCTGGTGGGAAGAGCAAACAGGGTGTGAGTGCAGGTGCACCCTAAACGACAAGAGCACTGTGTGACCAACCGTACGATGTTGTCAGAGCTCGTGGCTGGAACCAGGGACAGAGAGAGGGACGGCGGCGCGTGACAGACCAACGGCGGGGTTTACACAGATGCTCGGTCGTGCAGTGCAAGGCGCAGCCCTGGAGAAAGCAGGGAGGTTGTGGGGTTGGGGGGCGGGGGGAACATGTGGCTAAGAGGCAGACATCTAATCCATCGTCCCCCTCGCCCGCCACGCTCCCCACAGGCACACGAGCACCCGAGGGACATCTGCCCTGTTCTGGCAACAGAAGCCAACAGGCTGGGGGTCGGGGTGCAGTGGGAGAGGGCAGGGGGGCATTTCTGCAGCGTAGGGAAGGAGCCTCCCTTTGCGTGCAGTGAGCCTGGGAGGCCAGGCAGGAAACTGCCCAGAGGGAGGTCCACCCACGGAGGCAGCGGGCTGGCACTGAGGTCGGTGGGGCGGGGGCCGGGTGGGCACCCCAAGGGCAGCTCCCCGGGGTCTGAACCTTCCAGCCCAGACCATCCTCAGCACCAGATGGCCCAGACCAGTAACACTGGGCAGTGAAGGTGGCCACAGCTGCTCAGTGGGTGCTCTGGGGTGCTTCTCTGTAGACTGAGACACCCCATTGCTCCTGCCCCTCCATGTCTGTCTCTACGGAGACACGTGGTCCTAACACTCTCTGCGCTGTCCTGTGCGCCCCCCGCCCCAAAGGCTTAGAGAGCCGGCTCCTGGGCCCACGCCCTGCCCCCAAGCGGGCCTGCACTCGGACATCACAGGTGGCTGGCGACCACCATTCTTTGCTTTGGGGGGCGGCGGGGTGGGGGGGCAGCAAACAGTAACCCTCCCTGACTGCCTGGAGCAAATGTCACAGGCCTTTGTCGGGCCATGTCTGCTGTAACTCTCAGCGCTCAGGCTCACCGCCAGGCCCAGGAGAGGCCCGGGGCCATCCCCCAGGTGCCTCCTCAGCAAACCCAAAGGCATTCGAACACACTACCGAGCACCTCCCCGGAGACATGCTTCTCTCCGCCCTGGACAAGCCGCCATCGGCCCGTCCCCGGGGGCCACGCTTTACCCAGGAGCCATCGACACACCCAGACCGGCGATCCTGGCAGCTGCCCCAGTTCACCCAGGACCCCCGGCACCCACAGAGTGGGCTCAGCCTCCTCCTCCTCCTGGGCCCCCTGAAGCAGAGATGCACCCCCTGCCCGCCCCAGGGCCCTGTGTGTGAGCGGAGTGGGGGCGGGGCTGGCAGGGAGTGGAGGTGGGGAAGACGCCAGGGTTGTCCTGAGTGGCCCTGCCCCAAACGGGGCTCGTCCTAGGCCCAGGACATGGAGAGTCATGCCCAGGGAGCACGAGACGAGGGTGCACTCACCCCGATACCGTGGGTTTAGAACGACTGGGCTCTGAGAAGGGACTGGTCTCAGAGACCCAAGCTTTTCAAGCGGGAGGCTTTGCTGTGTGTCCACGTGCCCCCTCCCGCTGGCTGTGGGAGCACCTCGGCCACTGCGGGGGGCTCAAGCCCCCTGCCACAGGCAGCCCCGGCCCTCCTGCCCCCAGGGGCGCTGCAGCGGGAGGAGGGGAGACGGCGGGGAGGGCAGCCCCGGCCCTCCGTAGACTCAGAAGAGAATGCCCAGGTCTGCCCAGTGGGGACCTTCCAGGCACGAATCTGGGGCACCTCCACTGGCCACGAAGGTGCACGACGGAGACGCAGAACCGACCGTGCCCCACAGCCACACGCCCCGCACCGGGTGCCCAAGCAAAGGGCGTCTGTGGGCCCGGGCCACGGTCACGTCTCCCTTAACTGCTTTGGAGCCTCGTCTGCCCCAACACCCTGCCGGTCTCGGTCGCAGTGGCGGGGCCCAGGGAGTCGTCCACGGTCACACAGCAAACCCAGGGCGGCCTGGGCCGCTTCTGCCACCCCCACCCCACCCCACCCCCGCCCACGTGTCCCCTCCTTTGGAACATGCTAACGGGGCTGGGGACAAAGAAAACAGAACAATGTGTCTCCATCCTGGCGAGCGGCGGCCTCCGCGGTCCGCGTCCCGGGGGCCAGCCCGGGAGCAGCTCCCAGGACATCCGTCCGCCCTTCCGGCACCCCCTGTGGCAGCGGCCCGAGAACGGGAAACGGCCCGGCACCTTCCGGGGCCGCCCCACGGGCTGGCAGGTGCGAGAAGCCTGTCTCCGTCCAGGCACCTGCTCACTCCCCTGGCCACCCCGGGGCGGTCCGACCCGGGCGGTGCCACGTTCCAGAACCAGGAGCTGCCGGCGAGGGGCCGAGGTGCGAAGTCCGCCTGGGGCTGGAGGGCCCTACGGGTGGTCCCTGGGGCCCGGGCGGTCTGCCCTCCCTTCCCCCCAGGAGCACAGCACCTCGGGGGGCTGGGCTGCAGCCCACGGGAGCCTGGAAAGACGGCCCCTGGGACGGGGAGACCAAGGCAGCGAGGACAAAGGCCTGGCGGGGTGGGTCCGTGAGCTCCAACAGCGTGGTGCTGGATGCCGACAGACACGCCGGGTCAGGGGCGGGGAGAGCCAGCCCCTTTCACGGGAAGAAAGTTCCAGAGCCTGGTGGGGGCGGGAGAAACTGAGGGCACCCCCGCCCCTCTCTGCTGCTGAACTCCAGCGGGGTGCGGCCCCTGTGCACCCTTTCCCCTGCACTCCCCACTCTCACGCCCATGACTAATGAGACCATCAGCCAGATGGTCCCCTGCAGGGCAGTGGCGGGTGGCTCACCATCTGGTAGGACCTGCTGCCCACGGCGCAGGGACCCGGAGAGCACAGGGCGATGCGAGAGCACGTTCTCCCCAAGCAGACACAGCCAGGTGTCCCTCAGGATTCCTAGCATGCACCCCAGCAGCCTCTCCTGCCCCCATCTTTTTGCCATGTGCCACCTGGGCAGGGGGGCAGGAGGACAGGCACCCAGCTCCCGGGTGGTGGCTGGCGTGGAGGCAGGACCTGGTCTCCTCCCCAGCTGGGGCTTCCACACACCTCACTTCCTGAGACAGCCACCAGCTCTGTGGGACGGTTAAGGTGCTCTGGACTGTCAGGGACAGAGAGGGGGGCCCAGGGGCCCAGTGACTGGCAGAGGGGGCAAAATCGAGTCACAAAGACATGTCCCTGCCTCCAAGCAGATGACTGGCACCAGCTGAGAGGGCCCAGCTGGCACATGGAGGCCGGGGCACCCACACTGAGCACCGAAGCCTGGTGAGAAAGACTCTGGTTCCCCGGGGTGTACAACAAGAGGGTGTGGGGGGACACAGGAGCCCAGGACGGCTGACAGGGAAAGCTTCCTGTTGCCCATCACAGGTCACAGGGCCGGGTTCTCACAGAGGACAGGAAATCAGTGGGGTTCACGTCCCTCCCCAGCCAAACCCGGGGAGAGGGAGCCAGAAGAGGGGGTGCAGAGCCCGGGCCTGAAGTTGGCTGCCCCACCCCCACCCCGCCGATGCCCGTGACCAAAGCTGCGATCTGGTCCAGCGTTAAGCAGCTTAGCCAGCAGCCCTGTCTCGGGGCTCGGGGCTCAGCGCCGGGGGAGGAGCAGGAAGGCCCAGCTGCCGCCCCAGTCCCACTGGGCACGCCTGCAAGGCCAGCACTGAGGCCCAAGGTCAGGGCCAGGCACAGGCACGGGCCCACACACCCCACGCGGACCATGGCTGGCGGGGAAGAGCACTACGCAGAGCCAGGGCTCCAGAGCCCCCCATCACACCCCTGCACAGGGAAGAAACCGAGGTGGGGCTCCAGAGCCCCCCACCACACCCCTGCACGGGGAAGAAACCGGGGTGGGGCTCCAGAGCCCCCCACCACACCTCTGCACGGGGAAGAAACCGGGGTGGGGCTCCAGAGCCCCCCACCACACCTCTGCACAGGGAAGAACCTGGGGCTCAGAAGGAGAGCGCCCGATTATGAATGACACAGTCTACTTCTCCTGGGCCCCTGTGTCTGGTCACCTTTCCTGGTGTCCTTCCTGTCACAGCAGTCGGATGCATATACGTACAGGGGGGACACCCACAAAAACAAGGGAACAACGATCATCTGTCTCTTTGATGGGAGAAGGACTGTGCACGCGGAATTTGTTCCTCCGGGTCAAACGGTCAACCCAAGTTTTTATCTGGAAGTTTCAAGAAGGCTGCGTCCCGAGTGGTGGCACACAGATGACTGGGTCTGCCACCGACAGCGCACCTGCCCACCCCGCGCTGGTGCTCCGCAGTTTGGGACCGAAAACGACCTGACTCCCGTGCCCCACCCTCCCTCGTCACCTGGTCTGGCCCCCAGCGACTTTTTTTCTTGTTTTCCCCAGATGAAAAGAGTCCTCAAAGGGACACGTTTTCCCGATGCGGAAGAGGTGACACAAAACATGACAGAAGCAGTAAGAGGGGTCCAAGTCGACGGGTGCACAAACTGCTCTGGGCCGTGGGGAACGCGCCTCGACGGGCGTGGGGCCTCCGACGGGGAGTCCCTGGAAGGGGCTGAAGCTCAAACACGCAAGAATAAATCCACAATTTTTACAAATAAATTCCGGGCTATTTGGGTCCCCCCCCCGTACGTATTTTTAAATTTAAGGAGTCACTGTACGTACACGGCGGGAAACGACCGTTCTCACTTAAAATTACACTTCGCAGTGCTGCCCCCATGACTGCGCCTGCTGGTCAGACCCAGAACTAGACACCGAGGAGCCAGCACTGTGCGGCAGGTGAGACGCAGACCGCCCGCCCGCGCTTCCCCAGGCCGCTTACAGCTGCCCACACTCACCCACAACGTGTCCCACCGCACCCGTCCCCTCACGCAGGACCCCTACGGCCTGCTCTCTCGTGAGCACCCTGACACGGGACCTACCCGACGACACCTCTGACCACGTTCTCCGGAGGGTTCTGAGAAGCCAGTCGCTGGTCAGAGGACGCGGCCATCTGGGAGGCTCTCCACAGCCGCCCCGAAGCTGTCCGGCGTGAGGTTGGTGACGTGACCCCCCGCCCCGGTGTGATCACGTCGGACCAGCAATTACCGGTCAGAAAAACCTGCGTGCGCCTGACAGGCAAGGAGGGAGCACGCGGCGGCGGTTCTGACTGGGCTTCTGTGGTCACGGGCGGTGCGACGCCTTCTGTCTCGTTTACTGACCCCTAATGATCCCTGCACAAGCCCAGTCGCGGCCACGGCCACCACGCCGCACGCCGATTCGGGTTCCTGTGGAGCACACCGACTGCACGTGAAGCCAGCGGGTGGTAGGCCCGTGTCTAACGCCCGGGACCGCGGAGACGGGATGGCGCCGACTGGACGCCACACAGCCCTGTGTTTAAATGCCTACCGGCTGCGTGGCCTCGGGGAAGTCACTGAACCTCTCTGAGCCTGTTTCGGCTGCTGTGGAACTGGAGAGCTCACTCACGTCAGGGAGCCCGGAGTGTCCCTTCTGTTCCCAGGGGCCACAAACACATGTCCAACCAGCCCAGACGCAGGCAGGCCGGGACAACGTCACCGGGCCACCTGGGCGAGAGAAGGTCAGAGTCACATGTCCCCTTTAAATAAGAAAACAGCCTTTCAATGCGCAAGGGCGACCGCTGTCCCACTCGGAACCCAGGGCTACCCCAAAAGCCCTGACGTGGCCGGGTGGAAAATGGTTCTGATGCATCTGCCTACGTTAACACCCCATTTGGGGTTCGCTTTTCCGGCTCACCGAGGAGAGAGCCAGCCCCGGTGATGACGTTCACGAAGGGCACCGTGGGAACAAACCACAGTTCGGCACAAAGCAGGCTAGCCTGGGCCACTCAGGCCACCCTCGGCCCAACATGCCCCGGGGAGGGCCAGGAGCAGACGCCAACCCCAGGGAAGGGGCCTGTCCCGCCAGCAGGATGGGGGCGGGGCACCGCAGCACCTAGGCTGCAGCCTCGGCTCAGCACATCTGCCGTCTCTCCCTGCCCTGAGGGGAAAGGGTGGGAAGTGCAGAGACCAGAACCTTCTCTGCTGCTCACCGCTCTGCAGAGGGCTCCGTGGGTCACATTCCGCCTACCCCGTGCGTCAGCCTGTGTGTCCTGGATGCCAAGTCCCCAGGAGGCAGGGTCCCGGGACTGTGTGTCATCACTGGGTTATACTGGAGCTGGCCAACGCAGGATAAACGTGGAGAGTGGGACGGCATTGGTCAGGACGATGCAAGGAGCCCCTGGCCCCAGTTCACAACACACCCCGTCTTTGGATATATCCCCCTGCCTCAGCCTCTCTTCTCCTGGCCACATCCCACCTATGCACACCTGCTCCTAGAAGCCCTCCCTGATGAGGCAGCCTCTCCCTGCCCCATTCACGTGCCTCCAATCACCCCGTAAGTCTGTTGGACCACCAGGTGCCCCCCAATGTCCCCTGCAGTCCCAGGACCCCGGAGAGCCCCAGTAAACACCACCGTCTATGCCGTGCTCAGATCAGCCCATTGTATGCAGACACTTCACGTGTCACCTTAGGTACTGAGAGAAGCAACAGGACAGTGCTGACGAGCCGGGCGCCAGCTGTGAGACCTGGGGCATGTCACCGAGCCTCTCTGGGCTGCAGCTGCCTGAGCTCATGCCACCTGTCTCCCAGGTTCGCTGCTGAAATATCGTTGGTACGCTGTCTGCAGTGTCGGGCATGTCAGAAAGCACCCAGTGAATGGCCATTTACTGCCTTCTGTCCCCCTTCCCAGCAGATCCTGACACGAGTGCGGGGTGCAGCACAGAGCACCCCACACTTCGGCTGTGATGCAGCCCCAGCCGAGCACAGGCGCCTCCATGGCTCCATGCAGCTGAAAGCCCTGTAAACAAGACACCCGAACCTCCCAGAAACACGGCTCTGGGAATGCTATCTTTGGAGGCGGCACGAGGTAAGGAATGGGGACTAAAGTGGCCTGTCACCCAGCTCACGGCAGGTGCATGAGGCTGGAGTAGACCCAGCCAACCAAGGAGTCAGCTAATGACAGTACTTACCGAGCCCCTCCTGCTGCGCCCGAGGCTGCGGGAGGCACAGGAGCCCTGCCCTCAAGGGTCTGGTTGCTGGACAGACACGCACATGCGGAAAGGGGACCATGTGATCAGGCAGCGACCACCCGTGTCCACTACACGCAGACACCAAGAGCTACTGAGAAATTCGGAGGAAGGAAAGGTGCCTGCAACTGGGGACAAAGACGATGGACGCAGACTGCAGAAGGACAGCCAGGGTTTAAACCCAGGACACGACTCCGAGTACCACGGCAACGCAAAGGACCGCCCCGACCCCGAACCTTTCACCTTTGCTTTGAGGCCTTTACTTGGCAGGCCTCCGGGACCGGGGAGCAGGGCAGTGCAGTGACCTGCGAGGAGCTCTCAGCCCCAGACGCAGCCGCGCTCGCACGCTCCCTTCCTCCCCGCTCTGTTGTGAAGCAGCACCCCTGTCCGCCATGGCTGCTGGGGGCCCGGACCTGGGGTGCCGCACAGGACCCACGCATGCTACTCGGCTGCTCATCGGGCTCGGACGGGCACCGCCTCTCCACCCCACGGCCTAGCTGGCCAGCAGCACAGCTCTCCGCTTTCTGCCTGTGCTTCCCAGAAGGGGAAGCCATCCTTGTCCGCCACCCAGCGATTCCGCTCCTAGGGGTGGGCCCCTGGGAAACACGCACTAACGTCACACGGGCAGCAGAGGACAAACTGCAGGTGTCCTCCCAATGAGATGCTCTAAGTAGCGAAAACGAGCGAACTACAGCTGCAAACGTAACACGGCTCAATCTCAGAAACACAACAACGAGCCAGAGAAATGCCACCCACAGAGAGCTACGCAGAGCACGATACCACCCCACGCAGCTCAAGGGCAAGGCGAATGCAGGACGCGTTGTTTCGGGGGACAGAGGAGGGCAACGTTACAAAACCAAGGCCAAAGAATGGTAAAAGCATGGTCTGGAACGGGGTCCCCTCTGGAGGGAGGCCAGGGGCACACAGGGACCAGCGATGACATAGAGGTGAGGATGTGGCCTTAGGGTGGGCGGGGGTTCTGTCACCCTCGATAACTCACCCGCATCCCCTGCGTTTATCAAATACCACTTAGTAAATATCACACGACACGCTGGCTCACCTGTTCAATGAATAACCTCACGCGGCTGGGGGCGCTTGGCAATTCAGTGAAGACGACCTGCGGATGGTCAGTTACAGACCGAAGGCGAGAGGTGACACGATGGCCCTGGCTCGGCCAGCACGTCTGGGGTTCTGGAGCAGGTGGGCCCCCAGCCCCGCTTTCTGGACCCTGCCCCATGTGAGGGGAAGGCGTCTGAGGAGCACGGGAAGGAGCTGGGTGCACAGGCTGGAGAGGGCAACGCCAGACGGGGCGGGAGAGCTGGCGTGTCACAGGAAGGCCAGTCTCCGGGTGCCTCTGAGCAGCAGCCCGGGACCAAGGAGAAAACGCTTCCAGCAGCGAAACCCTCCGCCGGTGGGGTGTGTGGCCCCAGGAGACGGTGAGCTTCCATCTCCGGGTGACCGCTTGGGGCAGCTGGAGGTGGACTGTCCACCTCTGAGACAGGCGATGGCCAAAGACCCACTGCCACTCTGAGGACAGAGGGGGCTGATGTGTCAGGGTCACCCGGGGTGCTTGCTCAACAAACGGAGCCCTGTGTCGCCACTCCTGACCAACAAGAGGCATCTCCAAGGGTGGGATGATGTGCGAGTCTCAAGTTCTGCCCCACCGGGTGATCCTGGTGCCCAGCAAGGCTCAAACCCACTGGATTTAAGGTCCCTTTCGGGCCGGGGGGTGGGGGGCAGGAATGAATCAGGGCGGGCAACGCCCTTCTGGTTCTCAGCATCCAGACCGTCTTGCTGAGCCCTCACCCCCACGCCCTCTTTCTTATCTTTGGTTCAAAAAGAAAAAATAAGTTAAGCTGGTTTCACATCCACCAGAGATTGGAAGGACTTCTAACACAAACAAATCAGTCTCATATTAAAAAGAAAAAGAAACGCTTGTGATGGGGGATGCGGAGAGATGTTGGGAGCGGAGACACAGACACTTCCCAGGACTGAGGTCGCGCAAGGGACAGGTACGTGGTGACGTGAGGCACTCCTACCGCCCACCTCCCTCAGGCTGATTCGAGTCGTGCCCAAAAGGAAGACCCAGGAGTGCCGCTCGGGCCCAGACGGAAGTGACTTCCGGAAGAGTGGGGACCAGGGTCCTGTGCACGCGCAGTCCCCTCCCGGGGCGCGTGGAATTGGTGGTGCTGCCGCCTTCGAGAGGGGCGCCCGGCTGCCCTGGCTGGAGCCAGGCGCGGGCCCAGGGAGCTCAGGGCGCCGGGGGTGAGCGGCCAGCTCCGCGGGCCTGGCACGCACGCGGCGGCGTTTGGAGGAATCTTGGAGGCCAGACGGCCCCCAAAGCGAAAGGCCCCGCCTGGAGCCAACGGGAAACCCGAGCCGGGAGATCATCTGAAGGCGCCGCCCGCCCGCGGCCTGGAGCGAACCCCGTCCAGGCTCCGGCGCGAACATCTGCTGCCCTGGCGGCCAGGCCGGCCAAGTCCCCGCGCACTGCCCGCCTTTGCTCCTTGAGGCTGACCTCTTTAAGGTGGGCCTGGCGTGGGGCGCAGGTGGGTCAGGCGGTAACGCGGGGCTTGGCGAGCTCCCCGCTAGCCCTCCCTGGTGACGAGGGCTGACGCCAGGGACTCTGTCCCAGCAGAGCCAGGCGCAGGCCTGGTGTGCTGTCCTCGCCGACTCCCCGGCTCAGGGCAGGCTGGGCATCCGCAGCGGCGGCAGAACCAGAACCTGCTGCCCCAAGGAGTGGCGTGGGGTCAGAGAGCTGATGGGATTCCTGACGGGCACGGGCGTGGTGGGTGCCTGGCCCTGGGTCACAGAGCCGGGGGACCTGGGACTGTCCCTGCCTCCCTCGCTCCCACCCACCCCTGCTGCTCTGCTGCCTCTGACAGAGAGAGCGTGCGGCATCCCCCCCCTCAAGGAGTTGAAACCACTTTAAGAACCCACAGTCCTTCCACACCCAGCACACTCTGTTGACCAAGCACTGTCCCCAATTCAAGGCGTCCCTCACCTCCGGGAAGCAGGCAGATGTAGGTCACGCTGGGCCCTGATAGCACATGCCTCCAGCCACCCCCATCGCTGTAGCAGGGGCTAGGGGTGGGTGCACAGACACCCTTTGGCTTGGGGCCGCCACCTGGGGGTCAGGGAAGCCCCACAGTGCCCCTGAAGGGTCTCCAGGGTGACCAGGGAACAGGCAAGCCTGGTGACAAATTGCTCTTCCCCAGGCAGCTGAGGACCAGGAGCGGTGGCTGAACAGGGAAGATAGTGGGGTATGCTGGAGATGGAGACAGGGCTGGGGAGCAGCGAGGTCAGCCTGTGGGGGACTCTGAGCCCCAGTGGTTCCCGGAGTAGCCAGGGAAAACCCCAGGGTGTCAGGCTGAGTCTCCAGGGCCTGACACCCTTGGGTTTTCCCTGTTCAATCCCCCATCTACGAGACGATACCCCAACGTGTTGGACAGCGGACAGAGGGAGGGACCAGGTAAGTGTCTTATTGTCCCAGGAAGTCCAGGGGGGCGCCGGCCCTGAGAACCCGCACACACAGACCGCTCCAAAGCTGTGTCCAGGCGTGGAAGCCACTCTCTACCACCGCCCCCCGCCGCTCCCAACAGCCCCGGCTGCGTACCCCTGGGGGATGCATTCAGCCCCAGAAAAACGCGGGCCGTGCGCGGCAGACGCCTTCTAACGCTGCCCTGGGGCTCCCGGTCCCCCCGCGCTGGTTGCATTGCTGTTGGCTTCGGCTCGCGCATTTAATTTTTCACCACTGAGCAATTATTTGCAATTGCCCGCTGCGGTGTGGCTGACTGGTGTACGGAGGGCCTGAGCCCAGACAGCACGGGGCTCAGTGGGACCCCAGGCAGAGGCCTGGGAACCGGGATTCAGTGCCCCAGCACCCAGACATGCTGCTAAGCACCTGGGCCTCTCTGTCCCCTCAGGAACGCCCAGCCGATGGTGGGAGGACACGGCCCCTTTCTACTGTCTCGGTGACTAGAAACCCCCTGAGCTCCTTGGAGGGGATTCAGGTCACATCTCAGGAGGAGCCTGAACTCTGATCACACTGGGGGCTGGAGTCTCCCCACCTCTAGGAAAAGAGAGGGAGGAGACCCTCAGGAGCCGCGGGGCCGGGGCACCCGGCAGGCGTGGGCCCTCCGCAGGGGCGACCCTGACCTTCCGACAGCGGCTCTTTCCCAAAGACACGCGCTGGTCGGTCTCCCGGGACGTGCAGGCAAGTTGGGAACGTTCCTCCTCTCAGAGCCCAGAGAACCTGGGCGGAAGGTCACCTTCTCGGGTCTTTAAAGAACTTTCTCCCCAGATGTGCAATGCCAAGGGCACAAACACCTGCCCTGCTGAGCCTTCCACGTTCCCCCATTTCCACTCTGCTCTCGTGTCCCCCGATACCGATGTCACCGGGAGAGATGCACCACGGCCACCGGGCCCCTCTCTGCCTCGTGCCGGGATACTGGCAGGCCCTGTACGGTTCACTCTGGTCACAGCCCCCGGCCAGCCCCCAGCGTGACCCCGTGAGCAGGACGAGCTGCCAAGACACCTGTCCCTCCGGGTGCCCCGGGCGTGGGTGTGCTGGTTCTTCCTCCAGCTGAGGAAGAGTGCAGCCACCTCTCCCAGGAATGCAGCCTAGTGGCCCAGGGCTGAGGAGGGACAGGTCACAGCCCCGCAGGTGAGCACAGCCTACGTGACACAGGTCCCTGCTGCCTCCTCAGACTTCAGCCAATCCCGTGGGCCTGGCTTCCGGCCACTGTGGAGGGGAGGGGGCTGTTCCCCACCTTTCCGAAGCCCCGGAACCGTGCATGAGTCAGATGATGTGCACAGACGCCTGGCGCAGCTCCCCGTGAAGATGTGCCCGCGGCCAGCATCCCACCGAGGCCGGCCCTGCCGGCGGCTGCCTGCACACTGTCCCCAGCCCAGCGTCCGCACACACACGGCGCCGACTGTGCTAACACCACGTCCTGTCGCAGCCGTGGCCTCCTTCCCACCACCTCCCCGGCCAGCCCGGGCGCCGCTCCCTCCTGGGCTCCCTGGGCAGGCTGGGGAGGAGGGCCCAGGGACGTGGGAAGGCGAGGCCCCCGCTCACCTTGGGGGCAGGGTGAGTGTTCCCAGGGTCCCCACCTAAAGGCTGGGGGCCCCTCCTGGCTGCTCCTGCATCCTCCTGAGTGTACCTCCACCACAGCTCTTAGCACCCCATCTTCACAACGACTCCCTGTCTGTCTTCCTACGGGAGCTGTGTGACCACAGGGGCCGTGTCCCCTCATGGCATCACCATGCCCCACACGGAACCAGGTAAGAGGTGACCCACCGTGGTGACTGAGTGAACAGCCAAGCGCCACCCCCCGTGGCTGCCTCGTGACCTTGACCCAGGCTCTGCTCCCCCTGCAGCCACCCCCACCCGAGCCCTGTGGGCCGGACTGGCTCAGGCAAACCCGCCTTCACCAACCAGGAAACGCGCGTGGTGGGAGCGAGGCCGGCGGAACCGGGGAACCTGTCAGGGGACCGGCACTGACGTCACACCGGAGCTGACAGCTGCCATTCCCCCGGCCCGGCGTGCAGCCAGCCTGGCGCGGCGCGTGTCTGCGGGAGAACGGGCAGGGCTGCTCCGTCACGCACGGCCCTTCCGGGCTCGGCCTCCACCGGGAGAGGGTCCCGGGCCCACTCTGCCTCCGCTCGGTGGCCTTGGTGTGGGGAGCAGCCCTGGACAGGAGCCGGGGCCAGGGTTCTAGTGCTGCCTCTGCCACCCACTGCTAAGGGTCTGCTGGCCAAGTCCCCTCCCGTCTCCGGGTCCTAGCTTCCTCGTGTGTAAGCACAAAGGGCTCCTCCGACACGCCACAGCTCTGGAGGCTCGAACGCCACTCGCCAGCTTGTGGGGCACAATGCCAGTCCCCGACAGAAAGCGTCCCGGTCCCACCTGTAAGTCAGCAAGCGTCCCAGGGGACACTGGAGGCTCCCAGCGCAGACAGTGCTGCCTGTCACCCACCAGCCAGAGAGATGGAGCGACCGGGCACACACACTCCGCCAAGGGAGGATGAGGGGACTGAATCTGAAGCAGGAGGGACTCTGGGTAGGTGGCAGGAGGAACTGCCTGCTGATGGGTTACTCAGCCCTGCCCTTTTGTACGGGGGTCCGCAACGCTGAGCAGTGCGGGTCCCACCCACAGAAGCACAGAGCCAGCTGCAGACCGAGAAGTGGACGGGGCGGTCGCTCCCAGCCTCGGCCACCTGCACGGCTCCTCTGGGGAGCTTCCGATACCCAGACCCCAGGGCACACCCCAGACCAACGAAACCAGGACGTCTGGAGCTGGAACTCAGTGCCAGTACTGTGCTTTAGGCCCCCCGTGTGAGTCCAGTGCACAGAGCGGCCTGGCGACCACTGGGACGCCGGCGGCCCGTCAGCCCCGGGGAAGACCCCTCTCCTAACAGGCCAATCCGCTCTCGTTCCGGCATGGACGTGCGTGACCCCCACTCACTCAGCCAGCACGGAGCCCAGCGCTGAAGCCGGGTTCTCCCCGAGTGTCCGGCGAGAGAATGGGAACCGACCCCGGGAGCTGCTGGGGTGGCAGAGAGCGCAGTGACCGTCTGGCCCCGGGTGCACGTTTGCTTCCTCGAAGGCCCGACAGACAGATAACACAGACGCACACACGGTCACCACAAGTGACATCGACGCTCCAGGTCCGGCGTGTCACAGCAGCAAAAGCAGGGGCTTGGGAGCAGGTGATGAAAGAAACGAGGTGCCTGCGCCACTCCCCTCCAGGGGACGTCAACACGGCGGTCCCTGGCCCCACTCCTGACATAGCCGTCCATGACAAGCTTCCGCCCGGGGCGGAGGAGGCTTCAGCCGTGAGCTGCGTCCCCATCCGCCGGGCAGAGGGGGGGCCAGGAACCTCGCTGTAATGGCCGTGTCGGTTCCAGCGATGACGATGACGACAGCACATCTCTCACCTCCGTGTCGGCCAACGACCCGTGTACCACAATTACTCCGCATCGATCTCAGAGCCGGGTTGGCATAACAGTGGCTTCTAATTTGTAAGCCAAACCGCGGGGGCATACATCAGCTGTTGGAGACAACGCCACCCTGCATGCTAATGGGGCGCCAGCAGGCGGGGGCAGGGAGGCTGCTCGGCCGCGGAGCCCCCGGTCACCTCGGGCATTCCAGGTGGTGGGGGCCGCCTGGGCCTCTGCTCTCGGCTGCAGCACAAAACCCACCACGAGAAGCGGTCAGCGGTCCTGTACCACGGCACGCGGCCTGGGGGACAATGACGGAAGCACGGAGCTACGGGTCACGGGAGAGCAGGGCCCAGAGGCCAACACTGCCGAGCCCGGGCCTCGGTGCTCGCCGCCAGTTAGCATTTCTGAGGACCCACTGGAGAACAGGCCCCGACGTCGGCATGTCTTGGCGGGAACGGGCGTCTCCGGGGCCAGGACACAGGTGGGCCCCCCACCACACGGGACCCCGCACACGACCTGAGCAGGCTCGGGAGAGGCAGCCGGGTCTGGAGAACAGAGGGGCGGCCCGGAGCCAGCAGCCCATCACCCTGGGAAGCGGGGAGGCCTGGGGCCTGGACACCGGGGCTGGTGAACGCCTAGGACGCGTCCACTCCCCGCCCTTCCCACCATCCCGGTGCAGCGTGAGCCGGCCAGCTGCTGCTGCTCCCGACTCGGAGTCCAGGTCACGCCCAAGGCCACACCGGCCTCAGCTGGGACCGAGCAGGAAATGGGGACCCCCATGCACATCCCGCCCTCTTCCCAGGGCAGTGTGGCCCCCGCCAAGGGCGCTGCCTAAGAGCTCCGGGAGGACCCTGCAGGGCGGCAGGCAACGAGCTGCTCCCCTTCTCTCCGACACACTCTGCTCCGCACCCCTCAGAGAACACGTGTCGGTGACCCAGGGAGCGCCGCGGGGGGTGCTCAGACTGCGTCCCTGTGACACAGCGGCGCCCGGCCCTTTGGCCCCCCGGGCCTCGCTGCGAGAAGTGTCTCGGGCCCCACGTACAGAACACGCGCACGAACGAGGGCGGACGCGCTTTGACAAGCAGGTCTGGGGGGCCCATGCCCGGGGGGCAGGGAGCAGGCCCCACACCAAACTCCGAAAGCCCCCCTGCACCCCATTAGACCAGCAAAGACTCTGGGCCCCGTTCGGCCAGATCTACAAAAGCATCAGCTCTGCCTGCTCCCCAGAAGCACCTCGGCCAACACCTGCTGAGCGAGTCTGTGTCACAGCACATGCCACTGCAGAGACAGAAGTGACACACGGCCACTGGGACGAGGGCACCTGCCACGTGCGTTCTCCCAGCGAGACTGGCCGCCCACCTCAGACGCACCGGAGGACATCGAAGACGATGGCCGGGGCTCTCCTCCAGTCACACTCCCTGGGTCCCAGCACACACACACACACACACGCACACACACGCACACGCGCGCACACGCACACACACACACACACGCGCGCACACACACACGCACACGCGCGCACACGCACACACACGCACACATGCACACACGTGGGTAAGAGTCTCAAGGGCGGTCCCCGCTGAAACGAGCTTGCCGCCTGGCTCTCGCTTTGCTCCCGGCACAGGGACACGGACCTGTCACCCGCCACTCTCCAGAAGGCCGGTCGTGGCCGGGTGCTTGGCACCGTGGCTGAGTCCTCCTCGAGAGAGACACACAACCATGGTGACAAACTAAGTAAGCAGCAGCCACCCTTTCACGACAGCCCCCGCAGACCCCACCGAACAACCCCGGCGAAGGCTGGGTGGTTGTCACTGTCACAGAGGGGACAAAGTGATCCCACAGCGGCTCGGCGATCCTGCCGGGCGACACGGTCGAGCCTGAGAGCGTCCGACTCCTCGGCCCACACCACCCCCAGCCTGCCGACAGGTCGGAAACGCCACCTGCGAACGCCTGTCCCCTGCACTTAGGGCCCGACCTGCGCCCCGCAAATCCTGAACACGTGGTGAGAGTTTCCTGTAATCGCTTCTCTTTTCAG
>PVJL010011744.1:0-40944 GCA_004026885.1 Lyroderma lyra
TCCACTTTATTTCTTTTGACCTACACACATACTCTGGTTTCTTTACCCTCAAATTAAAACAAAGAAATGAAAACACTTTTTTTTCTAAATCTCTGACTTCTTTGAGCTTTCTTTTTCTTCCTCTGTCCCATAGTTAAACTTCTCAGTAGTCTGAACTTGCTGTTCTGTAGTTTACTATCCTACTTCGTTTTACTTCATTCTGCATTCTAAGCAGGGGTTCCTAACCTGGTATTCATCCACAAGAAATCAGAGTATGCATCAGAAAAAAATAAATTTTGATTCTCGCTAACATCTAAGTACAATTCGGTGACTCTGGTTACCTACTGATGTTCCCCCTCTATGATAGATAATTAATCAATACACAGAAGGAGGTAAACCAAAGACCAATCCAGAGTTTAGTGTTTTTATTTAACCTAAGCAACAACAACCTTCACAGGTAGGTCTTTTGAAAAATAAAACTTAATTTTTAATTGCCTGTGCTTTAAATGCATTGTCTTCTTATTCACACATATGCTACTATGTCAGCAAGTTTTAAAATATTTTTATAACTACATTTCTATATAATTAGTTTCTTTTTAAAGCCTCTACATGTTTTATTTTCAGTGTTTAACACATTGTTCTGAAAAGAGATCTATTACCAGACTACCCTCTAACATTCTTTTCTTCCAATGGCTTTTTCTCCCACTCAATAATGAGAACTATTCTTGTTCTTCTGAGGTTTCAGCTAAATTGAGCAATTATGAGGATTAATTCTTTTCTTATTTAGAATTTTTTCTTCCATAGGCTCTGACACTGTTGACCACATCCTACAACTGATCAAGCTCTCCCTCAGTGGCTCACATGACATTGCAACACCCTGATTCTCATAATACTTTTCTGGTTGTTTCTCCTCAATCTCTCACATAGACTTCTCATTCCTAACTGGGGTCCTTGACTTCAGTCTCTTTCCATTCAACACATTCCAACCAGGAGAAAAAAATGAATGAAACAAACAACTGTTTTTCTCTCATTATTTTACTCTGCTCAAAACCCAAAGTCCAGGAGAACTTCAAATGGACCTAGCCTGGTTTACATGTTCAATCCTTAGAGAGGGAGGGCAGCACACTTTGTAGTGGACACAATATATGTCCACTACAAAGCTTATTTTATATAGTCTGTACATACTTTCTAGACTTATGTCTCTCTGCTTTCATTTGTGCTCAATGCTTCAGCCAAAGTACTGCACATACCTTTTCTTGGATAATTTCTAGTACTTATCTATCGTTGTAACTTTGGTCATACCATTCCTTCTGTCAGGAAAGTCTTGGTGTTTACTCTTCTGTTGAAATCTTGTTCATCTTTTAAGGTCTAAATCAAACAACTGTAAATCCTATATTTCACTGAATTTAAACAAAAATTATCTCTCACTTTGTGGACTTTGTTAGCAACATTTTAGGACACTTATCACATACTGCCTGTATTGTAATTATGTTTGAACAAGTGTTATCTCCCCTCTACAGCATAGTCCCAGTGAGGATAGAAAAATCAAAACATTTACCACAGTGTTTTGTGCTTAGTAGGTGTACAATAAATATTTTTGTAAAGAACAAATGAAAATATGAAAATAAGTCTACAGTTTAGGGTTCCTGGAGTTATACCAGCACTTAGAAATGCGAAATTGTGCCTCTGTCTATCACAAGTATAGAATAGGCATTTTAAAATTTGGCCAATAGAACATTGTGTTTTTGTTAATAAGCAATAACTTGTCTATTTGAATGATCAAATGTTTTTTCTTATTGAATCAACTTTCTCCCTAAATCTACCACTTATTTCATTTTCATCTCCCAAAACCTAGGAATGATTTTAAAGAACTTCAAAACCATGCATTTGTTCAGTGAGAATCTGGACTCTCAAACCTGAAGTGTTTCACATAGTAATTATGGAAAATGTGAAGCTAACACTTCACTAAAACAATTGAAAACCTTTTTAGTGATGATATGTGGAAATGGTTATATGAATACCCAGCAATACATATCATTGCAAGAATTTGTGACTTCTGAATAAAACCACTGATTTCCACTTACTTCCAGCTTCTCATACTAAACAAACTTTTGGATGTGCCTTTATCCTGATGCCTAAAAAGTTTCCTATTATAAAAGATTAACAAAGACAAGGGAGTTTGGAACTGAGTTGCAGCTGGCTATTATCAGAGGGAAGATTGAAAGGAACAGGGAGGTCCCCCTAATCATAGAAGAAATTATGTAGCAGCAGAAATAACACTGAAATAAACCTTTTGTAACAAAGATCATTCTGTTGAACCACCCCAACTGGTTAGGGTTGGTTTCGGCTGAGGTGGAGCTGGCTCTGCCATTACATTGTTGTTGTTATTACTGATAATTATTTTTATTGTGCCATGCGGTATCTACATGGAATTTTATAGCTTCACACATCAAGTCCAGGCTTCTTTTCCAGTTCTTGAAGTATTACTTGGGGGGAATATTCATGTGTGTAGACTTTTAAAAAGTAGGATTTCATGTTAATTTAACACACATCTCATTACTCTCTTGAACTTCATAAATATTTACTGTACACTGTTAATACTTAATATGAAATAAATGACAAGACCTTCTAATACAAATCTGACATCTGCCCCTGCCATACATCATTTACTTATCCATTTATTCAAAATGTTTTGTTTGACTTAACAGAAGAAAACAGAGGGATCTGGTTTGGAAATTTCTAGATTGCAGACAATTGAAAGAAACATAAAATATGATGGCTGTTTCTATGAAGGCATCCATGATCCACACAGCTTTTATGATATTTACATAAGACCAAAGTATACCCTTCTATTCAGGGTCAAACTAGAATTACTCCAAATAGAAATACTGAATCAGTGAACAGAACACCTATCATGAAACCTAAACGGAGAACGTTACCAAAAACGTAAGAAAATTCTTCATACAAAAGTACTTAAAAATGCTTTGTCACAAGATTGCCATTTTTGTGGGTTAACACAGCTCTGCTTACTATTAAAAATAAATAAAGACCACAGTATTAAATTTTTCATTCCTGCCTTATTAGAAATGTCAAAATGCTTTTGTTGTGTGTATGTACATGTCTACTATGTTAGGAACCATCACATTTAAAATAACTGCATTGCTTCAAGACTACCCCCCTCCATTTCTTTCTCTCTCTCTCTCTATACATGATAGCTAGATAGACAGACAGAAAGACATAGAGATATATAGACAGAGATACATATAATTTCCTAGTGAGTTAATTCATTGTTTCCTAGATTTTCTCCACATATTATTCTCTAGGCATATAAAGCCTAACATTAAATACCAATTACAAGATTTTAGAAATTAACATTTTAATCTCCTTGATGAAGATATCTAAATTCTTTGAAAGGATTTACAAGTACTTACAGCAATTTAATGATTCTAATTAAATCATGCAGGAGAACTGTAGATGATACCAATATTTCATATTTTAAAAATTTGTTCTTTGGGCTCATTATGCTATTTTCTGTGATATATTGGGTATTATTTGTAAATCAGGATTTTGAATCTGTGCCATTGGGTTCAGGTGTTAAAATACAAATTTTATCTTGATAATTTGACCAAATTCCCCTCTGGTGTTCTCATTTAGAAATGTCATAAGTAGAAAATCATAAATTCTATAAAATATTACATGGATTTTGCATATTATTTTGTGGATTAGATGAAGAGGTAAAGGTTGAATTTGTATAAATCCTAGGATATTTCAGAAGTCACATGTACAGTTTTCTTTATTATATCATAGTGAAATTTAAGTTATCATTGGTAAAGGAAGCTTTTTATTTGTTTACTAAAACCAAATTCACAGTACCAGTTCCCATCACAAATATTTGGACTAAAGATATTAACTTAATTGCTCAGCATATGAGTAAAACTAAGTTTTCATGAATGTGAGACACACCCAACTAAACCAGTTTCAAATTTGTACACACTTGCATTGCTCAGATTCACAAGTTGCAGCATGCTATAGTCAGTCCTTAGTACCTTTGTGAGTCATTATAATTATTTTAAAAAGAATTCTAGAAATCTACCTTGTCAACACTGGTGATAATTAGAAGAGAAATGTAATTTATTTATTCAAAAATAGGCTCACTTAAAATTACATCTAATTTTATCATCAGTTAACAGTAATTTCAAGTATGCTGGCCTATAAAAAATAAAATGCTTTCTATCTCCCACAGTGCTGAATAGTTTCCACCATTAAGTGGAATAATTGATTTCAACAATAGATGTAGATGTCACCCTTAGCCTCTAAAAAAGATTTTATTACATAGTTAAACTAAAGAGACAGTTTTGAAGCCCAAATCCTCTAACTACTGAGTTTGAGTTAATTCTACATAAGGCATGCTGAGTCTAGGATAAGTGTACAGAAGCGGGCAAGATGATTGGAAAAACTGTTAACATTTCAAATTTTTGTTCACTGAGTTATTTTTGAAATGCAAATTGATTGGAGCACATTATTAAAATGATTATTCATTGATTTTTAATGAGAAAAAATGGTAGCACAAGATAATGGGATAATCCTCACCACAGTTCTGTGCACACTCCATCCATCCATTCATTTATGTAGCTCCATCTCTATGTGATCCCCTGTTCTAGGTTTTGTGAATCTCATGTTAATAAAAACTCAACACAGTTACAAGGCAGTGTGATAAATGTCATGATGAGTTTAAATATAGGGGTTTGATGAAGCATGCAGGAGAACTTAACCTAGTATTGAGAAATCAGAAAAGTCATTTCAAAGGAAGTAACATTTAAGCTTAGATATGAATTGGATATTTCAGATGGAGGGAGCAACAGTATGTACAAAGTACTGTAAGCATTGATTTTGAAACCTAGAATTCATATCCTCTGATTTTTCTGCATAATTTTAGTCTAATAATGCAAGAGCCCTCTCCTTGTTTCTTCTTGTGGCAGAGCTCAATTGGGAAAATGTATTTTTTCAACCTTAAGTTAAAAATGTAATTGCAATGAAATACCTATAAACAGAGAATACAGAGAAAGTATTCCAAGAGAGCAAAACAGCATTCACGGGCCCCCAAACCCAACTAATGGTGTGGCTGAGAGGAGACAGGACAGGGAAAGCATCTGACGTGAGTGCACGCAATCTTTAAATTGCAGTCATTCTATAGGGTGAATCAATTGTAGTATCTATGGATATTTTATTGGAAAATGAAATACTATTCCATGCACTATCTCCCTGATAAAAAAGCATGCATTATACTTTTATATGAATGATACTCATTAAATGTCAGCATCAGCTTGAGACCCAGCCTTAGCCTGAGTAATTTCACCCCTAAAGCTTGAATCTTTCTGCCACCCAGTTTCTGAAACTGAGTGCCTGGAGTGAAAGCCACATCAATGGCTCTGTTGTCACAGGATAATCCTTGATCCTCCAAGCATCTTCTCACAAAACACCTCCTTGTTCAGTAATAAAATACCAGCTACTTCAATTACTTACAATTAGAAAATCTTGTTCTGAACTGTTTGAAATCTCCAGGGAGGGAAGCAGCTGCTGTAAATGGAATTTCTTTTGCCATAAAGTGAGACCATCTGGGAAGGGCCTGTGCTTATTGTAAGGATGCTTTAGATGACCCAAGTTTTTATGAGTTATTTTACATTTTGGTTTCCAACTTTGTATTTATATTATGGGTGTGTGCATTTAATTTGCCTTTTGCATTCCTCAAGTAGTTTTAAGGCAATATTAAATGCTGAGGCAAGTTTGAAAGGAAAAACTATGTAGTTTCTGTTTTGGAGGGATTGTTAGAGTAGAATGAATTTAGGTGGAATCAGTTTTATGTATAAATCAGACAAGTGAATTTTTCTTTATGAGAAATTAGATGAAGAGTTTAACAACATGAACAAGTAATCAAGTTGCCACTTTCCTACAAATTTTTATAATAACACCTTCTACCACAGTTATACAGAGACATTCCCCATGACACTCAAATTGTACCGACATTATTTACCTTAGAACTTGAAAACTCGATGGACACCATGACCACATAGGAGTTAATGGTCAAACAAATCTTTGTGCAGCTTTCATAAAGATGGCCTTAGAAAGGGTAGTTGAGACAAAAAAAAAAAAAAACTCAACAGGAAAATGAACTTTGGGAGAAACTTCACACCTCAAAATCGAATAGCTGTGAGACAGCAAATTATGGTGTAAAAAGTGCTAAATGGGTTTAAGTCTTGGCATTGCCACTAATCCACTGGGTGAATTTGGGTAATTCACTTAGCTTCTGTTGGTCTCTGTCCATCTGTACAATGACAAGTTTGGAACAGATTGTCTCTACGTTCCTTTTGGATCAGATACGCTCTGATCAATCTATTATTTTTTTTAGTACTTGAGCTGTTTTAATTCTTCAGATGTCTACCATGTTTTAGAAAGCCTTAGAAGAAGGTGTTTCTGTCCTGAAAATGCGCAGTGATGCAAAGGATAGTTCAAGGGACATTGCTTTACTCAATTTATATGAAATATGGAATTGTAATATATTTCTATGTAAGTAAAATCACCTCACAGTTTTGGCTTAAATTCTTTGGCATTCTAGATGTGGGTATGAGAGGACTAACAGTGAAGGCAAACCTATTCCTAGCTTGTTAACTGAATGCCATTGCTAACCCCTTCCTCCAGCAACCACTATAGAAAGGCTGCTGTCACTATAGATTTATGCCTTATTACACACAGACACACACAGACACAGACACACACACAGACACACACACAGACACACACACACACACACACACACACACACACACACACACTCTTACACACTCTTCTCCCTGTCTCTCCTTCGACCCTGCCTTTCTCACAGGTACACATTCGGCTTGGTGAGGGCACCATTAACCACAATTAGAACTTGATGGCAAAGCGTCTGCAGAAGCAAACAAACAAAAAAGTATGTAGTCTTTGACTACAATTTGTAAATGATAGAAAACAGGTTGAAATATTTGATTATTTAAAATAAGCACAAACTAGCACAAGTTGAAAGTGATCAATTATCCTCATTAGAATATATAAAAAGAATAACAACATGGTCCCAAAAAATAAGAGTTGATTTTTTTCCCTTTTATTTAAGTCTGAACTTGTATTAAATACCTGGCGTGGAATGGGAAAAAGTAGAATTATTTATTAAAGCTCAGAAAATATTTTGACAAAAATGCTAATAATAGATTTTAAACTAAGATTTGCTAAAGAAGAATGATTCCCACTGTTGTAAGTAAAATATTGACAGGAAATCTTTTGTAAAAAAATACTACAGCAGCCAGACCAATGCCTTGTATGTGGTAGGCTCTCAAATATGTATTATTTAATGGAATGATTAAATTTTAGAAATTCAGTAGTTTAAAAAATAATTGAAGAATCTAGTCTAGTTCAAACTTGCTCATTTTACAAATGGAGAAACTGAGGTCCAGAGAAGTAAAGTGACTTGCTAAGGTTTATGTACCTATGAATAAGTTCAAGCACCGAATTTCTTACATGAAAGATATCAAAGGCAATGTTCTATCAATACTGTCTAAGGGAGTTCCCTGGTGGTGTAGTGGCTTAAGGCTTCAGCGCCGGCACTGTCAACGCTGCGGCCTGGGTTCAATTCCCAGCCAGAGAACTACCCACATACAAAAGGAAAAAATATTGGTTCTAAAAGATTATATAATAGGTACATGTTATAATTATAAGAAGTTATGAAGAGCTTGTTACAAAAGAACCTACTAATGCAATCACATAATTCCTTGGATAAGTGCTTTCTAGTGGGAATTTCATGAGAGAGAGACAGAATGGACTTGTGGCCAGCAATGACTATTCTGAACAAAATCTTTTTCTTAAACTAGAAACAGAAGCAGTAAGATTAAGCTGTATAATTGGAAATGTTTTTCCGTTAACTGCTATAAAAACTGCTTTCAGTAATACAGTTTTAAATTGATATCCAAAGTTTTGATCCCCAAGAAAATGTGGGGAGAAAAAGGACTAAAAACATTTAGTAGTCTTCTGAACTTTGGTTCTGAGGTCCTCAAAGTTTATTAGTAATTAGCTTAATTTGCCCCACTCTCTATCTACCATGACAATGTACATATGTCCACTTGAGTAAAATGACAACAACTAACATTTATCAAATGTTTACTGTGTCAGGCACTATTTTGCATGTTTTACATGCCTAACTTGGTTAATCCTTTCATCAGTTTTATGAAATTAGGTACTATTATTGTCAGTCTGTTATTACTTATGAGGAAATTGAGGCACCAAGAGGATAATCTGTCCAAAGTTAAACAGCTCATAATTAGTGGCACTGAAAATTAAACCCAAACAATCTATGAAATCATTTATGTGAATGAAGTAGAGAGTAATAGAAATTAACCTTTATTTTCTGTCCACACCCTAATCTGCTGGGCTTTCATGAAAAATAAAAAAAAGAAACAAATTTATATACAAATATTCACTTACATTGTAAACTGCAAATAATAAATAATTGTGACCAAAGAGAAATATTATTTTTCATCCAAATGACATTTATCATGAAAAGCTTTAAGTTGTACATTTTTAAGAAGCAAGTCATTAACCTTTGCATCTACTGTGAATCTAATGGTTTCTAAAGCAGAAAAATGTTTTCATTTCAAAAATGATGTGTTCATCTGTATGTGAAAATAAAGTAGAATAATTGACTATTTGGTTTCATTAAGTGAACTAAGCTAAATCAAAGCATCACACAGTTACAAGATTGTATAAGAAATATAAAGACAAAACCACAAATATAATCTATGATCTTTTACATCGGTCTTTAGTTACCACATAAGAGAAAAATATACTAAGAAATTTAATAAGGAAAATTTTTCTCCTTGCAATTAAGAGCACAGAATATTCAAGCATGTTAAAAGCATTCATTTGCATATAAATAATTGTGCTAATTATAAAATATTCTCATTCAATTAAGTTAAATGAACTAATGTATGTTAAAGCACTTTGCATGATACAAATACATTATAAAATGTAAAAATAAAACTGAAGACTGAAGAACATCTTTTAGTAACTCAGTTGAACAACCTATTTGCATGCCTGAGATTAGAATGTATGGTAAAGATGTCCTTATTATCCATTCAAGGCAGGGGAAATAGATAGCCATCCTTTTCCTTCTCCCTACATTTCTGTTGGCATCCTGAAGCACTTTAATCCTAAGGCTTTTGTCTGTCCACCCAAATAACTTGTTCTTCCTGTTTCTACTACCTGAGGTGTTTGCAAGTGCATTAAAATGATTAAATATTTGTTAAATGAGGATAAGATATTTTCTGGCTATATAGGACTCTTACAGTAGCCTTGAGTGGCTTTTCTTTTGATGTTGCTCTAATAAGTGGGCCTCTATTCCAACTCACCTCTTGCCTCACCAATTAAAAGAGGATGCAACATCAAAAAGAATGAAATACCTAAGAATAGATTAAACCAAGGAGATGAATGACCTATACTCTGAAAACTACAGGGCACTGATGAGAAGAAATAAAGAAGACACAAATAAATAGAAAACTATTCTCTGCTCATGGACTGAAAGAATTAATATTGTTAAAATAGCCATACTAGTGAAAGCAATCTACAGATTCAATACAATCTCTATCAGAATTCCAATGACATAGCTCACAAAACTAGAACCAAGAATTTTAAAATTTGTATGGAACCACAAAAGATCCCAGCTAACCAAAGCAATCTCGACAAAGAAGAACAAAACTGGAGGTATCACACTTCCTGATTTCAAATTACATGACAAAGCTATAGTAATCAAAACAGCATGGTATTGGCACAAAAACAGACACATAGGTCAGTGGAACAGAAGTAAGAGCCCAGAAATAAATCCACACACATATGGACAATAAATTTACAACAAAGAAGCTAAGAATATACAATAGAGAAAAGATAGTCTTTTCAATAAATGGTATTGTGAAAACTGAACAGCCACATGCAAAAGAATGAAACTAGACTATTCTCTTAACACAAAAATTAGCTCAAAATTGATTAGATACTTAAACATAAAACCTGAAACCACATAATTCCCAGAAAAATAAACATAGGTGGTTAGCTTTTTGACATCAGGCTTAGTGATGTTTTTGTGGATCTGACTCTAAAGGGAAGTGAAACAAAAACAAAAACAAAAACAAACAAACAAACAAAGTAAAAAAGTTTCTGCATGGTGAAAGAAGCCATCATCAAGAAGAAAAAACAACCTACTGAATGGTAGAAAATATTACTTTCAAAAAGAGGTTGATATTCAAAATATATAAAGCATTCACACAATTCAACAATTTAAAGAAACAACTCAGTTACAAAATGGACAGAGGATCTGAATAGATATTTTTCCAAAGAAGACACACAGATGGCCAATTAACATGAAAAGATGATCAACATCACTAATCATCAGAGAAATGCAAATCAAAACCACAATGAGATACCAACTCACACCTGTCAGAATGGCCATCATCAATAAATCAACAAACAACGAATGGTGAGGATGCGGAGACAAGGCAACCCTGTGCACCGCTGGTGGGATTGCAAATTGGTGCAGCAACTATGGAAAACAGTATGGAGGGTCCTCAAAAAATTGAGACTAGAACTACCATATGATGTAGCTAATTCTCCTCTGAGTATTTATGTGAAAAATAAGAGAACAATAATTTGAAGAGATATATCCACTCCTATGTTCATTGCAACATTATTCACAATAGCATAATGTGGAAACAACCAAAGGGTTCATTGATGGAAAAACGGACAAGATGTGGTATATATACATACAATTGGATCCTACTTAGCCATAAGAAACAATAAAATCTTGCCATTTGCAACAACATGGATGGACCTAAAGGGTCCCAGAAGGTATTGTTCTCTAGGTTGGAGTAAGTCATGCAGAGAAAGACAAATGCCACGTGATTTCACTTATACGTAGAATTTAAAGAACAAAATAAACAAACAAAATAGAAAGAGACTCATAGTTTCAGAGAACATTTTGATAGCTTCCAGGTGAGAGAGGGTTGTGGGAGGGTATGAAAAAGGTGAAAGGATTAAGTAGTACAAAGATTTGGGCCTCAGTATAGCAGTTTAGCATGCATAATAGGAAGACTTGCTAGTGATGTATTCTGCCACCTTCAGTAGATTGCCTCTTACCTCATATGATGCCTCACTAATTAAAATAAGAAGTATTGCAAAGATTTGGGGGAAAGTATCCTATGAATGCATAGGGCAAATATTATTTTTCCCTTTCTCTTAAATTCATAAGGCACAGTCAACTGATTCACGATTGCTATTGGTTGGTAAATGGCTAGGAGATTTATACAGCTAATATTTACTGAGAACTACTCTTTGCCAAGCACTGTGCTTGGTGCTTTATATGCATTATGTAACATGTTCCCACGATGGCCTTACAAGATGGGTATTTAATTACAGGTCTATGAAAGCAGACAAGGAAGAAATAATTCCAAATTACAACATACTGTGAGTAAAATTGTGAAGAAAGATCTCTATCTGGATGACTTTTTGCCTTTTTTATTCTAGATAGCAACATCTCCCCAGAGCCCAGAACCTAAAATACCAAAAATGTATAAAGGACTATTAAGAATTTAAAATGCTAAATCACTTCAGAAAATTTCCATTTAAAAATGAATAAACCTTAAACTAAAGAAATTACATGTCATCAATGACATTTTCAACACCTCCTCCTCCTCCCTCTCTCTCTCTCTCCCCATCTCATATCCCAATAAATATCCTCATTTTCAACTATTGAATTGTGTAATAAACATGGGGTAGACATCAAAGGCCTAATTAATTACTTAATAGTTAATGTTGAGGCATGACTGAGGCAAGATTTATCTCCTTAGGAACACATATTCCAAGGATCTTGGTCCCTTACACATAATAACCTTAAATTTGGCTAAAAATCTCAAATGAACATGTATAGTCCTCATTACTCACAGATCCAAGTACATAACAGGTGTGGATGAAGCCTGAGCTGCACACACACGTAGTTTCTGAGAGGTTAATCCAGACCTCTCTCCAGGGTGAACATCACAGTGCTTGCAGAGGAATAAAGATAAGTTTATAATTTATGTAAATCCAAGCAATAGAAAAGTTGTGTCCTATAACTTCCTTAGGAAGGATATTCCTGCATTCAAACTACTCACAACCATCTGCTCCTTCAAACTTCTTGTCCATAGTCTAGAGAAATAGCTTTTGCACACTGTGATAGCATCTAATGCCTTAATTCCTGTAACAAAGTTCATTTATATGTGTGTGTATCACAGGCTGTAAACATACTTAAGGAATCATTTAAAATGATTGGGCCATTATTTCCCACTTTAAGTAATTTCAATATACACAATCACTAGGAAGTCATTAGATTTCATATCTATGTATTTAAAATCTCTGTTTACACAGTAAAGTGTAATAGCCTGGAAAACTTGATGTGCCTGTTTTGAGAGTATGACTAAAACAAAGTGTCTCGATGTCATATAGTCTGCTCTTACTTCTGAAAATACTGTTTTACAATAACTTTAGAAAAAATCAAACTATAATCAGGTGGCTTGGCTCATATATGTTAATAGTTAAGAGCCATCAGTGTGATGACATGACATAATATTATGTTAGTAGTCATGTGATCATCAAAAGCAAAGAACCCACTTGAAGTTGCTTCTACCCTAAATGATTTATTAGTAAAATTACCCGCATATTGGGTTTCAGACAGCTCCATTTAACCACTGTCTTTCATTTAAACATCCATAGAATTTAATGACCACTCTGTAACAAAAACAGCACCAAAAAAATAACAAAACAAGAAGAAGAATTTTGATTATAGGGAAACACCACTGAGTCTTCTTGAATTCAGTAACAGACACAGCAAGGCAGAAAAAACAATGGAATATAAATATTGGTCATTAACTGAGACAATGTCCACATCGTGGCACTGATTTAGTTTTCTTCATTTTGAATAGTGATTTGGTTTATTGTTATCTAATGTTGACCAAATTGATGTCATGCATTTTGTTTGATTTCAGCCAGAAAAATCATCCAAATAACATGACCAGTTGTCATAAAAAGAGTCAATTCATGGGATGCTCAATGGGAAGTAAACTTCTAATAATGGTAAAATATTTTCATTCTGTAATACATGTAAATGCAAAACAAAACATTTATGTGCATTATATCTTTTAATCCTCAGCACAGTCCTCTAAGATTTGTCTTTCTTCCCTTTATGGTAAATTGAGGCTTAAAAAGAATAGGGGACAAGCTTCATTCTCCTAACACCAACTCCAAGCCTATGTTTTTTAACCTACAGCTTTGCATTTCTATCCCAGTACTGATGTTATCATCCTTAAATCACTTAGCCACTTTGAATCTATTTTTTCCCAACTGCAAAATTGGACATGGGGTGTGAAGAAAAGTAAGGATTCAGTTTCAGTGGTTGAAATCTGTGAAGCAAGTTTTCTTTGGGGTAATAGTAGAGGAGGACTCAAAAATATTGCAAGCAGTACATGAATTCACGTGTCAGTTGAACATGGTCTGTACAATACATAAATAACATGTATGTGTAGAAGGTCTTTCTGGAACATATCCAGCCACGTAGTATGAAAAATAGAGGCATTTATTGAGGAAAATACATGATACAAGAAATACTGTAAATAGGACAATGATATCTCAGTCCCCTTCAATTGTTGATCTTTGTTGATTGCAGCCCATACACGTTCCACATTCACAGGAGTTCTGCTTAATGCCTGTCTTCCAGAACGTGGATCACTTTCAACAGATTCTAAACCACCTTTGAAGCATTTGTGCCACACTTTTATTTGTGCACCACTCACTGCATGAACCCCAAAAGCCTTATGAATCATATGAATAGTTTCCATGCGGGAATGTTCAAACTTAACACAAAATTTGATGCAAAGCTGTTGCTCTACTTGCTCAGTCATTTTAAATATGATGGCTACCCAGTACACATTATCACTCGATGTTGTCTAGCGCCCTCACTGATCAGTACAATGAAGGCATCATTGTTCGTGCATGCGTGTTCCCGTCCATCTACTTGGCTGCCAGGTTACATCGATGTTCCACACACCATTCTTGTTATATTGACAATGGCTGGACTTTTTCCAGACAGACCTGGTATGCAAATGCTGTTGAGATTAATAAAATACAGATGCACTCAAAACTGATACTGAATCAATTGTAGCTTTGTGTTGTTATTTTCTCAATCAGTAACTATTAAAAGGGCCCCATTATCTTGGGAGAGCCACCACATTTTGCAATATTAACAAGGGTTTCTATACACAGAAAGGTTGGGAATCTCTAAACTAGATGATTTACAAACACCTTTGAGCATGACAATTCTGATATTGTTATTCAAACCAAGCCTTGTTCAGTCATTAGGTCAGAATAGGACTGATTAATTGTGATCCAATTGGCCCTGTAGTAATTGACCCATGATATATTTGATCTGATCTGATTAATCATATAAAATGAACTTGAGTAAGAAAGTAATCAAGGGAGAGTGGGAGATTTAATAGAATGGTGGTTTCAAAAAGAACTATATTGTTATCTTTATAATTCTCATATATATTTAGTACCTTACGATTCTGAGTTGTTGGTAGGTAACGCCAGTTAACTAAATTGATACTAGCCTTCTAGGGGCTTATAATAGATCTTTATTGTTCTACTGCCCCCATCCCTTTTGAAATATGTCTAGAATATGACCAATTCTCACAACCCACTCTGGTCCAAGGTGCCAGAATGTCTTGCCTATAACAAATGGTTTTCTTCTTCCCTTGTCCCTACTATAGTATATTCTGAACACACAACGCAGAGTAATCTCTTTAAAACAAATCAGATCATGCAACTTCCCTTCTCACAACTCTCCAGTGATGTCTCATATCATTCCAAGTAAAATTCAGTCTTTCAAATGGTCAAATGCCTACATAATATTCCACTTTCCTTCTTTATTTCTGTTGTATTACTCTCTCCCTCCACTTGGTCCTTACATTTCTGGAACTAAAGTTTCTAAGAGGTGCTTGTTACTTGGTGCTTCTGGTTCTCTCTGGTTATAAGTGAGGGTACTTCCTGACTCTAGCAGGTCATATCTCAGAGCTGGGTATTAACACTTTAATAAGAAAGTTCTATTTCCTATGGATTGACTAGATGTGAATGTGACTTCTCAGGGAACCAAGTAGTGGTAAAATTAACTCACAAGTCTCACCTGTTCGTTTTATCTCATTATTTCCCAGACACACTTGACTCTTAGGTTTTCTGTTGAATTTTGTTGCTTTATGATTTGAGGGTTACAACTTCTCTTAAAACCAGAGAAATTTGAGAGACAATAATGAAAAATGTAGGTCTTAATTTTGTGCTTAGATATTATACATTGTTTACACTGGTGTGTTTAATACTTAGGAACAAGTTATAACACGTGCTCAACTATGTGCCATGCAAACACATTACCCAGGTAGTTTCTGTAGGCACAGCTCCAGTAACAATGTGAGTTCATGGTAAATCATATTTACTACGATACAGTGAAGTGTGAGAAAGAAACTTGTAAACAAAGATTTTTTTCTTTAATGTTTTCGCTACCATTGCATGCATAATAAAATAAAGATTTCAGTCATTCTCTAAGTTCACAACTCTTATGTTAGAGAACTGTCAGGTATTCCAATATCAAATCAGGTATGCCTCTCCAATAATATATTGTACAGAGCACCTTCCAAAAACCAATCAACATAATGTAATTTAACATAAAATGAGGAGGAATTGAGAGGGAGTGGTTGGAAAAATAAAAAATGTATGTAATGATACAAGTTTGAAGAACCTGTTTTTACTTGATACTTGATTTGAATCATGAAAGCTCAGCTATACTTAACAGAGAAAAAAAGTAGTGTCAGGAGATGATGAGAAAAGGCTTGGATGGGGAGTGAGCCAGCTCGATTGTGATGATTGCATTCTTGTGAAACTCTTCAGGAATGGATTCATTCAATGTAGATCCTTTGAAAGGGATATTTAATACAACTTCTTCCTTAGAGCCAGCTAGAAATAATACAAATGCAACAAAGGAAGGAAGGAAGGGAAGAAAGAAAGAAACAAGAGGGGAACAAAGAAAGGGAAGAAGGGAGAAGTAAAGGAAGGAAAGAAGGAGGCAGAGGAAAGAAAGTAATATTTCTTTTTGGCTCAATGCTAAGTGTTTTACATACATGTTCTCACTTAATGCTCACAACAATCCAACAAGGTAGTTATTATTCCTTTATTTTGAGAAGGGGAAACTGGTTGTGAAAGTTGATTTGCCCAACATCTTGTAGATTCTAAGTGGCTCAGTTAGAATTCAAGCCTATGTTTGCTGGACCCATGCAATCATTGCAGTACGTCTCACTCCTGTGATAACTCTGACATAGGACTTTGGTTGGCAAGTTATGGTCTACAGGGGTCCTCCAGGTGGCCCACGGGCTATTTGACACCATTAATGAAAATAATACAACAATATCTTTTCTTTAGCTCCTTTTATGCTCTCAGAACTTCTTTTTTTAATAAATATGCAATTATAACCTTACTGTATCACATCAAAATAGGGCATTCTTCAATTCTGGGAAGATTTGGCAGTTTTCTGCAGAAAGGCAGGGACAAGTGCAGTAGGTGATCCATAAAGTCTTTGTTCCATCAAAAGGGCAAACAAACTGAAAATATTTTAGAACAACTTACCCTGGTGTATTTGTTTGTCTTTTTTAAAGTGCAGTTGGTGTAAGAAATTATATTGGTTATATTAGTTTCAGGTTTACAATATAGTCATTTGACATTTTTATACCTTATCACAATATTATTGACTAGCCTCCCCTTCCTGTTTTTCACCCATTCCCTCATCCCCTTCCCCTTTACCCAGGTGCATTTTAAAACTAGATAAAGCAGTCATTTCAAGCTCTGGAAATGTTTCTTGTTTGTTTTTTTGCTTGTTTGTTTTTCAGAAAGTTTGGATGGTAGCATTGCTTTGAAAAGAAACAGTCATAGTTTATTAATTGACTCCTAGGTTTGCTGCAAGATTCTTTCATTATATTTTTTCTCTATTGATCTTTTAAAAATTAAAAACAAATAAAACATCTACCTGAAAATCCAAACTATAGCAAATGGTCATGAGGTTTCTTTTAGGGGTGGTGGAAATGTTCCAGAGTTACAATGTGGTAATGAGTGCTAACTGTAAATTTAACAAAACTTATTAAAGCGTACACTTAAAATAAGCAAATTTATGATACATAAATTGTATCTCAAGAAAGCTGTATAAAATGGATTAAGTGTAAAAATTCCAAGTTATACAGAGGAGCACAGAGTTAAAAAAATAAATAAATAAAAGGTAGCATTTAGGATTAGTTAAATGGAGATTAGTTAATTTGAGAAGAATATATTTCTGGTAGAAGCCTTTAACATCTCAGTGTTCATCTGGATCCAAATGAGATGATTTAATAGTTGGTACTTCATTACCCTAAAAACTAAGATAAACATGTCTTTTGCAGAACTGCTCTGCAAAATAAAACAAAAAGTTTTATAATGAAATTGCAGTGCACCAAGTTCTATGCAAAAGTAGAAAGGCATGTAGACATGATCTTTGCTCTTTGGAAGTTAGTATTTTTCAAGATTAAAATGGTTTTCGAAAGTAGATGGGAAAGATAAACATCAAACTGTTAAGAATAGCTACTACTGGGGAGTGCATGGGGACATGTGTAACGGACCTACCGGTTCTTATTGCGTATACTTCTGTAGTGTTCAAATTTTCCAAAATAAGAATGTATTCATATATTATATTTGTATCCTTAAAATAATAAAGCAGTCATTTAAAATAAAAAGAAACTTTCTAGCTTTGTGATCATTGGGGGGGAAGCTAAATATAAGGTGATGGAAAGCGAAGTCACATTAGGTGGTGAACTGATTTTACGTCAGGTTGACAATGCACTGTAGAATTGTATGCCTGAGACCTGTGTAATCCTTGCTAACAGATGTCACTCCAATAAGTCTAACAATAAATGAATTTAAAAAAATAAATGGTGACAATTTTGAGGAAAAGAAGTAGGTAGAAAGTATTTCCAGGAAAAAGGGAAGGGAAACCACCTCTCTCTCTTCTCTCTTCTCTCTCCCTCCCTCTCCCTCCCTCGCTCTCTCTTTCCCCCACTCCCTCTCCCCCAACCCTTCCTCAGATTATCCAAACTTTGGAAAAATGGAATGAAGGCAGATTTTGAAAAACAAAAGTCTGGCTGGTTAAATAGCTATACTTTTCAATTGAACCAAAAATTTAACTGTGAGTATTCTACTGTTTATGCATTTTTGAGCTTGAAAAATGGTGTTTAAATCAATCAGGATTTGCAGTCAAAAAGGGAAAATAATTTTCAAGTGAAAAATTAAGGCAGAGAATTTGTAGTTATGTTTCCTGACCAAAAACAAAACAAAAACAAAAACTAAAAGCTAAAAACAAAATGAAAGAAACAATAGGGAATCTATACTATTAGAGTAATCAAGATCTGAAGTTCTTATCATTTTCATTTTTCATTTATTAACATTGATTGGCCTCCTCTGCTTGAATTATTTTTATGGGAAAGTAGAATCTGCTATTTCCTAGCACCTAGTGAATACTTTCTATATGCTTTCATAAGAAATTCTCACTTCAAGGCCTACCTGAGGTTGTGGCACACAGCCAATTCGAGTCTCCAAGGTGATTATTTTCAGATGCTCCTTCCAAAGTAGTGGTGTGGCTAGGAGTAACAAAACAAGAATAAAAATTAAAAAATAAGAATAAGCAAAAAAAAAAAAAAAAAAGAGAAAAAACCAGAAAAGAAACAAGGCCATCTTTACTGTAGCAATGCTATGTAATTCTAACTTCCCTTTCCTTAAATAAGCCAAACAAGCAACTCTGTCATGTTTGCTTTTTAGAAATGAAAGTGTTAAAACAGTCATTCCCTTCCCTTCTTACCCCCATTTTTCTATGACCGGCCCATAAAGGATATCATGACATAATATAGACTTTGTCCATCAGGCTCTTATATGTGACCTTTAAACATATTTAATAAAAACATCAGGTTCCTAGGTTCCTTTAAATATTAGTTTGCATAAATGTAAAAGTACAAGAAATACCAATCACAGAATAGCAATGTAAAGTGATACAACCAACTGCAAATATAGGCCATCATAGCCAAATTGAATCATTCAACAGAGTTTAAAACCAATAAACTTAATGACATCCTTAATGAGGAAAGTTAAGAACCCACCTAAGAATTCCTGGCCCTTGCTGGAGGGAGACAAAGAACAGTCACACTCATCTCTCCAGACCAGAAAGTTAACCATCATGACACATCTCACATGGCATATGTTTGCTTGTGATACAAAAACACTAAATTAAAAACAATGCAACAACAAGAACAACAAGAATGAATAGAATCTATGTCCCCAAAGATGTCCTTTTCTCCCAAATACGCATGTCTCATTTCAGTCCCACTCATAAATTTATAATGAAAAGCACATACATTATGTCTCTTCTTAAGGCATTGCCAATTCAATTGTTTCCTCTCCAATTGATTAATTCAAATAAAGTACACACTCTGAACAAACATCAGCTGGGTTCATTGCCTTTAAGGACTATTATTTTGTCTCTCAGGCTCCAGTAAAACTAGAATAATTGGATAGATGAATTAAACTCTTTATTTCCTTCCTTCCTTCCTTCCTTCCTTCCTTCCTTCCTTCCTTCCTTCCCTCCCACCCTCCTTTGTTACTTCCTTTTCTCCTTTATTTCTTTTGTTTTTTTTCTTTCCTTCCTTCATTCCTTTCTTTATTTTATTCATATAGCAAATAATTATTAAGTACTTACAATGTGTCAAGTAATGGCAGGAACTCCCAATCTATGGGAGTATCCAGACTAGTAAATCTATAATTATGTTATAATATAATAAGAATGAAGATAGATAAAGTATAGGGTACTTCTATAAGCACGAAAATTATAATTATCCAAAATCAGAGAAAGCTAAAACCTGGTGGATACATATGACCTGGTGTATAGTTTATTGTATGGTAAAATCCTTTTGATTTTATTAGTTGAATGTCTCTGTTTAGCTACAAAGTGAAAAATGACTTTGAGGAGAAGCAGGACTGTAAGAAGGGTGACCTATTGAAATATTATTTCAATAGTCCATGTAAGAAATAATAGTAACTTGATCTAAGGTAGTGACAATTGGTATTAAAAAAGTTCATAAATTGAAGACTTATTAAGAAGATAGAATCAACTGATTCAGCAGTTGGTTAAATGTAGAAGATGAGAGAGAAGGAGGAATCAAAGATGACATCCAGATTGTGAATTGGGCAATTAGATAGGCGGTGGTGGCATTTGTTGAGACAGGGAACACAGAAACACAAATTTGAGAGTGAGAATGAAGATGAGCTCAAATACGCATGTGTTGTACATGAGGTGGTTGAAAGATATTCAGATGTAAATGTTCAGCAAACAACTGGATATTTGGTCTGCAACCTAGAGAAATATCTGGAAGAACTGTCACGAAGGTGCCCATTTGCCTTCCACAAAAGTGCTTGACAAGTAGCTCCAAATAACCCTCTTTTTAGAAAATCAAATGTAATCCAATTATTTTATCAAAGTCTGTAAAGCAAATAAAAACAGCAAAACAGTTTAAGTGGCATTGCTTTTGGTGGAATATAAAGATTTCATGATATAATCCTTTCTAAAACACAAAATTTGAAGCAGTTTTTATATTATAATAAGTAGAGAAAATAAAACCTGGCTCTTCTGTGGCCTTGCATTAGATTGTTTATGGCATATGCAGGATGTCCAACCTTTTGGCTTCCCCGGGTCATCATTGAGGGGGTGTTTGAAGAACTTGTCTGCACTGATTAAGAACTCAAGAAGTTTTCCTGAAACCATCCTACATACACAATGATGACTGTAATCATAATTTATCCTTCAATTGATGACTCAGAATCATGTAATAATCAGGTCTAAAAACCTCTTCATACAGAGCTAAACTTGGTTTAGAAAAAAAAATTATTAGTTACAGTGTATACTGTTAGAGTTAAAAGACAAGCAGACAACCGAAAAGTATCATCAGCAATACCAAATACATGATTTACTATTTTCATACGTATTTTTAAATCTATAGTGAACTAGTAAGTACATGTTTTACTATAATTTACCACGTATGGACATAAACATTCCATTGAACCTTTAAGTATAAGACTTGTTCTGCTGTAAAATATGTAAGAAATGGAAAAATTCAAAAGTTAGCTGTGTATAAATATAAAAAATTGATAATTTTCCTGATAAATATTACTGATTCTAAGAAAATATTCTTCAAGCATTCTCATCATGAAATGTGTTTCACAATTGGACCAAGTTTATATGAAATATTGAACCAAGTTTTAATATGAAAATCCATGATGAGTAAAAGAGCACCTAATTGAGACTCCAAAGCTCTAAGAAAAAGTGGTAGGGCGTTTTGTAGTTCATTTTTTGGTGTTTTGAGGAGAGATGAGGGAAAAAATGATGCTTGGAAAAAGTAACAGCTCAGCTATTTTAAATGTCACAATATGAGATTTACTAGGCTGGCAGAAATGTCACCTGGAATCCTCATGATTACAGAAGAAGCAGTAATTTAATTGTTTTGCAATGCTTGATATAGCCACACCCTTAATGTCCTTGTTTTCCTAATGAGGTCTAAGCAGGAAGCTTTGCACGTGGATGTCCATTGCTTGATGTTGAGGCAAGGTGAAGTCCATCTGGATGAAGTTATGACACACGTAACTTTTTCATTAGAATTCATAGCCTTTTGGCAAATGTCTTCCCTCTGGTAGCCCGTGACTTTTGTAGCCCTTTGACTTCTCTATTACTGAATTGTGTCTTTCCTTCCCAAGGTATCTTACAGCTCTAAACTTTTACATCCTCACACCAAAACCATTCATCAAAGCCTTTTTCTCTGTCACTGCTCCAGAACCATAGCAGATGAGAAAAATAAAATAACTTACCGCTGATTGTTATTGTCTGCCAATGAAACACTAGCCCACAACATCAAATCACCTGGCTGGCTTAACAATTACACACATTCCAGGGCCCCGCAGCAGATACATTCATTCAGAAGAGCTTAGGTAGAGTCTAGAAAAGTGTTCTTCAAAGAGATTTTCCAAGTGTTTTTAATGGGCATCCCTGTTTCAGAACCACTGTGACTACAGTCATGAAATAATGACTTGTCATGAAAAACTTTTATAATAGGAAAAGTAATGCTGTAAGCTAAAAGTGTACTTCTCAGGTGTTCTGTATAGGTACGTCATTGAAATGGCATTCCTTGTGTCACTTGTACTTCCTATTACACGTGGTGCTTTGGTACTTTTCAGCCTTTTGGAGCTATCAGAACATTTTGTCTGTCCTTTTGTCAAACCTCCTAGTTCCCCTCAGGAGGTACTTAAGCCACTATTGTTTTCTCTCTTCCTATCATTTTTCTGAGGATGGAGCTAGTGACAAAATCCACATTTGCTCTCTGTAGCCCTGTAATTCTGCCAGAGACCTCACCATATAAAACTAAAGATCCCTCTATCCTCATGGTGTAGATCACAGAGAAATGGCTACTGTATTGATTAGGTATGTCTGCTTCCCAAAATCCCCTCCTCATGCCACAATTGCTGTGAAGTAAATACCATTATCATAGTTGTACTAATGAAAGAAATGCAAGTTGAAATAATAGTGGTTCAGTGATGGAGCAAACACACCTAAAACTTGGGAGTCTCTTAATTCTCTCTACTATGTAAACCATACTAAATAGTTTCTCAGCTTCAGTCAAAAGGGTATCGAGTATTATATTTTAACACTTATACGGATACAAATATAATTTAAGTCTTATACTTGTTATACTGTACTCATTTATATTACTTTCCATTTCCATTGCAGTTCCAAAAGCTGAAACACTGGTGCGTAAAAATGTTTGGTTTTTATAGCATTTAAAATTGCCCTAATTCCATGAGTTACATAATTGTCAAAATTTTGATTACAAATGAAAGTAAACAATTAATCATTTTTATTTTCCGCACTGTAATACTAATTTCCATTACCAGCCTAAATGAAAATTCCAAACATCTTGGAGAACGTATCTTATTCAATGCAGTTTTATAATAATCTCCTGGGTCTTTATCTCAAATTTTTCAAGTTACTGTGGCTTCCATAAATTGCTTATTGATTATGATTCTTCCTTATAGTTCATTTACTTCCTGAAACATTGTTAAGTTTAGACTGTTTGTTAGCAATAAAATTAACACAAAGGAAGAGGGCTACTTCTGATTGAAAAGCTTGTTTTAAATGGCATTATTATTGATTCAGAATCAGTTCATATGTAGAGTTCTTCCAAAGCTACATGATTTCAGTTACTATACTAGAAAATGGATCTAAGTGAGAGAAATAAGACTCAAAACATAAAACCTTAATTCGTAAATTGTTTATTGAGTGTAACATGCTCTGTCATTCCCATTGTACCACTAATAACGTAAAGAGCTATAAAACATCGTAATAGTAAAGATGTGAAGATATACAAATGTAAAGATGTCATTACATGAATAACATTTTAATGATTTAAGCTTCCTTTGGAAGAAAAGATTTTATTATTCAACAGCAACAAACTTCTGTAGGTTGCTTTTTAAGTGATTTCATTTTAAGAATATGGGGACTTTGAACAAATTACATAAAAAGAGCAATTCTGTGTAGGCCAAGCCAGCATGTTACCACAGCAGTAAACATAATTATTAATGTAAAAAATTGCCCACAATTATTGTACTACTATTCTGTAGCTCAGTGAGAATGGAAGAGAAAAATATTTTCAATGAGCATTTAGTACATGCTTTTTTCCAACTTCAGAGAACACACACACACACACACACACACACACACACACACAGAAAAAAACTAAAACTGTCATGAAAATTAAAGGAAGTATTGTCAAAGGCTGCTGCCCTTCCCCCAATCCTCAAACTAAATAATCCAAACGCAGCTGCTAACATTGCAGGGTATGAATGCCGCCTCTCTCCACTCCTATTTTCCCATCTCCATTTTCCCATGGTGCTCTCCTCTACTTATTTGTTCTGCAACTTGAAGTGGGCCTAAGTGCTCTCAATAAATGGTCCCTTTGCAGAGCCCTCATTACTGCTCTGTTTCATATCTTTAAGCAAGGAGACTAGGTAGAGGGAAGGGCATTATATTTAAAATTAGAAACCCTGGGTTTTAACCCTGGTTTGAATGGGAAAAAATTATTCTTTATTTTTCTATAGACTTCAATTTTTCTCATTTGTAGCCAGCATGTTAGCACAGCAGTGAACATAATTATTAATGTAAAGCATGTGGCTTGGAAAAAACCTGAATTTCACAGTAAATTAGAGATCCAGCAAGGATTTGAGAGGTCCAAATTTTGGTTTAGACAATTGCTATATTTCCTTCAGACTAACATTCCATGATTTACAAGTGTTTATTTGCCTCATTTGCTTACTGTGGTTTTATTTAATGGTTTCTCTTATTTTCTCTGTTTATAAATGGCTAGGTTAAACAATTGGGATATAAACAATTGAAAACCCACTTAGTTGTTTAATTATGAAGTAAGCAGGGCTCATATTCTGAATAAGTGAATCTGCAGAGGAAAATAATACCATCACTTCAGTAAACACAGTAAAAATGATGACCTTCAATTCAGAGGATCCTGACTAAATAGGTCACAAAACCAACACGCATGTACATCACACTCACTTACTTACATACATAAATTAAAACAGCTAACAAATGTAGCAAGAAAAAGTTTCTTAGAAAGCAAATGAACAAATACTTGAAACTTGGACTGTAAACACTGTCCCATGACAGTTTTCATCCACTCTACTTTTTACTTCATGTTGGGAGAGAACTATGTTTTGAAGAACAGAGTACCTGTCAAAAGTAGCCATTATAGGGGACACTCCAGGTGTCATTTATTGAGCAAGTATTATGGGCCAGGCAATATAATTGTGTAGCACATAGACAAGAATACCCTTGTTTTACAGATAATGAAACTAAAGCTCAAGAAGACTCAGAGTGGGGGATGTACGGGAACAAAAATCAGCCCATTGTTCCTCAGGAATCTTCTGCACATACCTCATTTTTCTTTCTCAATATCCTCTACATTGGGAAATTCATCCATTTGCTTGAGAGTTTTCTTGTAAGAGTCTGTATGAAACTTTTCAATCTGTCTCTCCTGTAATATCAGTATTACTTTTTATGTCTCTTTCACTACCCCTTTCTGTCAGCATTTCTCTGTGTCTCTCCTAGTCTTTCTCTGTCCCTTTCTCCTAGTTTTTCTTTAGTAAGACAGAAACCTTGAAGTCACTATACTGAAAAGACAAAAGAATATGGAAGTTAATATTACACTACCCTCTAAGCACCATGGGAAACATCTGTGTGCATACAGCTGTGTTCAAATCAACTTACTTTTCATTGGCTGTTTTAAACTCATAAAAGCAGAGTAGAATGGTGGTTGCTAGGGGCTGGGTGTGGGAGAAATGGAAAGTCCAAGGGTACAATGTTTTAGTTATGCAGGATGAATAAATGGTGACTATCTTTAATAATACTGTATTATATACTTGAAATTTGCTGAGAGAGTAGATCTTAAGTGTTATCACCAGAAATAAAAAGAATAGTAACTATGTGAGGCATGTATATATTAATTAGATTGATTGTGGTAATCATTTCACAGTGTATATGAAAACATCACATTATACATCTTATGTATATACAATTTTTACTTGTCAGTCATACCTTAATAAAGTTGGGAAAAATAAGTAAAAACAAAGACACTTTAAAAAGTGGTCAGAGAAGATAATAACTGAGCAGAAACCTGAAAGAAAACAGATATCAAGCCATGAGAACTGACATGTCTTGTTGATGGATTGGATTAATGGTATGATGAAAAGGGAAAGGTCAAAAATAATTCCTAGATGTTTTTTACTCTAACAGTTGAGTAAATGGTAGTGACATTTGTTGAGACAGGAATTACCAAAGGAGGAGCCATTTTGGGGTACAGGGATTCAAAAGTTGCCTGCAAGTGGAATTTTCATGGACAGGTAGATAGATATCTGAGTCTGGGTGAGGCTAGGGATGGGGATGTATTAATTAACCAGTTGCCTTGTGATAAACTTGAGAGTAATTTTTTTTTAAGAGCCATGAGGTACATACTAAAATATATAATAATAAAAGGTACAGCCGATCAGGAAACCTATAATGGAATTTGTAATACAGTAGAACATATCTCTGCAGGACAAACTCAGGAATGTTTACAAATAAAAACATTTGTACAGATAAATGATTGTAAATTAACATATTCCCAAAATACCCAATGGATAAAAAGTGAACATTTATTTGAGGACAATGTCAGGGCTAATGCAGAGTTTCCTGAAAAGTCTGTGAAGGTAGGATTAATGAAAAAGCATGATCTCTTTTGTTTTTCTTTTATTAAAATTGATTTTTATTGTTAGACTTGTTGGGGTGACCTCTGTTAGCAAGGATTCCATAGGTTTCAGGCATACAGTTCTACAGTGCATTGTCAGCTTGTTGTATAATCAGTTCACCACCTAATGGGACTTCTCTTTCCATCACCTTGTATTTAGCTTCCCCCCTCCTCTCCCACCCCCTCCCCTTTCTCCCCTCCCTAACCCACTCGTCCCCAAATAAACATTAAACTATTGATTGTGTCCATGGGTTATTTGTTTGTTCAGTTCTTTTTTTCGTTGCTTTCAGTTTTATATTCCGCATATGAGTGAAGTCATGCAGTTCTTTGTTTTTTCTGTCTGGCTTATTTCACTTAGCATGATGATCTCCAGGTCCATCCATGTTGTCGCAAATGGCAGTATTTCATCTTTTCTTACAGCTGAGTAATAGTCCATTGTGTGTATGCACCACAGCTCCTTTATCCAGGCATCTGTCGCAGGGACCTTTGGTTGTTTCCATGTTTTGGCCACTGTGAACAGCGATGAACATTGGGGGACATAAGTCTTTGCGGACAAAGGTTTTCAAGTTCTTTGGGTAGATCCCCAGAAGGGGGATTGCTGGGTCAAATGGTAGCTCCATTCCCGGTTTTCTGAGGAACCCCCACACGGTCCCCCACAGCGGTTGTACCAGTGTGCACCCCCACCAGCAGTGTGTGAGGGCGCCTTTGTCCCCACAGCCTCTCCAGCACGTGTCATTCCTTGTCCTGTTGGTAATGGCCATTCTCACAGGGGTGAGGTGGTGTCTCACTGGGGTTTGGATTTGCATTTCCCTGAGAGCTAATGGGGATGAGCATTGTCTCATGTGTCTGCTGGCCATTTGATTTGTTTTCCTCTTGATAAAGACCTAACAATTGAGATGGTATTCTGTACATTTAATTTAAATATTTGCAATTCAATATTTTTAAGTTCCCAAAAAGGAAGTTAGTAGTACACTTTGCATTTTTTAATGTACTTTCCATTCTGGTTTCACTGCATTTGTTAAGAGAAAAAACAATTAGCAAACAAACAGGTAGCTCACCCTATCCTATTGCAATTATCCAGATTAAAAATAAGGTAAACCAGGAAATTGAGACAATAAAGCCTGTCACTCATTCATGAGGTCATGAAACTAAAAGAGAAGCATGGCTAGAGCAAGAGGTTGAGATAACAATAATAAAAATATAGTATGCTAGAAAGTGCTTTAGTGTGTCGACATAAAAATACACAACCTCTTAGAATTTACAGATTTACAAATGCCCAGAGGTAACAGAAGCATTTCAATACATTAAGGTTGACAAAAATGTTGCACGAAGCGATTTTTTTTCTTTGAGGGGAGGGTGGTAAGGGGAGGGTAAAAAGACTAGAGGCTTGGGAAACCCTGTCATAACAGCAGACACTCCTAATCTGTTTCTTTGGTGACCTTTATAAATCATATACAAATATTATTTTATGTACGTTTGAAAGGCATTTTCTACAGGTTGAGCTCTTTGAGAAAAGGCAATCTTTAAACAAAGTAGAAGCTCGTAGGCACTTCTTGTTATTGTTTTCTAATATTTTGAAATGCTCTTGTCACCTAATTCCCCATCCTGTTTTTGTTGCTGTTGGTAATATTGAATGGCAAGATAACAGCCCTATCCACAGTCCAGGTTTTTACATGTTTACAAAGATCTGTTTAGGGTGATCTTTGAGAAACCAGGAGCCTGGATTTTACACAGGTTGCCAGAGTAAAATAAATAAAGAAATAAAGAAATAAAGAAATAAGATGCGAATGGAAGGCTTAAACAGTTAACTTCCAAGAGGTACTTCATTTTCTATCATTGTCCAGGCAGTGTGCTTGGCTCTGTGCTACTCTTGGCTCCTCAGTCCAGCAGTCACTGCTGCTTACAGTAAGAACCACATGGTATTCATCTCCATACCTCCAGCATTTAAAACAGGGCTTTTCGTTGAGCAAGTGTTCTAGTACTTGTCTTGAGTCGTATTTTGTGCCAGGGATTTTTCTTGGTGCAATGAGATAAAACAGGAGATAAGACCAACAAAGGCATTACTTCCAAAAGGAATAAATTCCAAGTGGAGGGTGGAGGAGGGGGAATAAATAAATATGAAATGTCTCAGTGATAAGTGTTATAAGAAAAATAGTGCAGGCGATTGGAGTAGAGAAAAACCGAGCCTTATGATTTTACGTGGAATAGTCAAGGAAAGCCCTCTCTGAGCAGAAATTGGGCATAGACTTGAATGAAGAACGCAGACATCGTAGTGAGTTGGCATTATAGTTCAGAGAACAAGTGCAAAGGCCCCAAGGCCCCACGGCCCTAAGGCATGCTTACTGGGCTCTCAGCAGCAATGAACCCAGTGCAGCTGAATCACATTGGTGATAGGAAAAGTGCTAGTTGGTAAGACTGAAAATGTCAAGGTCAGATCATGTCAGGACTCACAGATAAGGAAATGTAAGATTGGGTTTTGAGAAATGGAGGGAATGAGCATGAGCTTATCTAATTTATAGCCTGGCCGATGTGTGTGGAGGTTGGAAGTGGGTATAAAGGAGATTGGAGAGATCAAGTAGGAAGCTAGTGCTAAAGCTGATCATGGCTTGGACTAAGTGTTTGTAATGGAATTGCTGAGAAATGGTCAGATAGGAGATATTTAGAAGGTTTTCTGGCATCTACTATGATTTCACTATTCTTTATTTCCTGACTTTCTTTATCACCTGTATATCTGCTAATCAAACTGTAGACTCATCTTTGCCTGGGAATACTTGACCATTTAAATTTTAAATTTTATTATCCTACTCTTCACCTACAATGACTTGTAATCCTTTTTGTTCTCTCCTTCCTTTTTTTTTTTGAAAATACATCTAACGTGCATTGATTGATTATCTGTTTGGAGGGGACATTAGTGTGAAGATATGAATGATACAGAGACAATATCTCTATCCTCAAGAAGTTTGCAATCTGGTTAGGTAAATGAGACAGTACATACAACAATGGAGGGCACTGTAAGATAAATACCAAACGTTTTGAATCCAGAAAACCTCAGGGGAAAAAAGCTGCAATATATTCTTAAATTTGGAAGGTATTTCTTATTTATAGAAGTCACTTTTTAAAATGTTTTTTGTTAATAATGTTTTCTGAAATTATAAAAGATGCTTATTATAAAACTTTTGGGAAATACAAAAAAATAGAAAGATGAAAATTAAAATCACTTATAGTTCTATCACACAGAGAAACCATAGTTATGCTGGTGTATTCACCTTCAATTTTCTCTCCAGAAAATATGTACATCAGCAGTACTTAGTGTCCACTTGAGAACATCCTCATCAATACTGCCTGTTACTCTTCTCCCACTTTGAACTCGGTAGGTAAAAAAGAATATTCTACTTTTTTTGTTTAATTTTCACCCCTTATTTTTAGTGAGGATAATTTCTTTTTGAGATATTCACTATTTGTATTTTTGTGTATATACCCAGTTTAAAAATGCATTCAAATAGATTTGTAAAGAATCCTTCAACCAGGACAAGGGACAACTTATTCCAAACAAATAAAGAAGAATGACAATTGCCATTATTTTACTACTTATGTGTATTCTGCATAGAAAAATGGTCTAGCAGTGTGGTAGGAAGGGAAGGTATAAACTGTTCATGATATTTTATATATATTTTAACGATTTACACTCATATTAAGTTTTGTTAAAATTTTCTATTTTCCTTCCTTTAAAAAAGAACTTGCACCAACATTTACACTACTTCTAAATCTCTTTTCTTGTGAATAAGAAGTCTGTCCAACTGTTTCTCATGCTTCTTTCCACCGACTATTTTTTTGTCACTGTCTTTTCACCTCTTTGCTACTAAGGCATTTTGTAATGTCTTTAAGTTGCTCTTACTGATCACCCATTGCTTTGTTCTTCTCTTGTGTGTTTGGAGGTTATTTTATTTCGTTTGAATGTCTTGGACAAGTGATTTGTTAATTCAAGTGCTTTGCTGTTCTATAGTACAGCAAGATGTTTTTGTGACATAATTATGAAAGAAGCATGGCTTTCTTGACTAGCAGAGGCTGCTGAGCTGTGGCATAGCAGATTATATTGTCGATCCACTCAAGGTCAGGCTAAAGCAGTTGGTGGATCTGGGAGCAAATGTTGCTGACAGCAGCAGGGAGAGTACCTCATCTGGAACACAGAGTGTGAATATTGTTTATATGATTTCCAAGCTAGTTCTCCTTTTACAGGGAGTGAATTTCTTTGTTTTAATGTTGTTTCAAAAAGGACTTCATCCAGCAGGCTAGGCATAGCTGTTCTAGTACATTTGTTACGGTGAAATCTCCTCACAGCATTTCTAAAAATGTTTACATTGAAAAGAAAATGCCATTTCAACATGAAGGATCACACAGCAGCAGCAAAACCTGAATTGGAAACTGTGGAGGGCCCCTCTGGCTCAGCTGAGTTGAAAAAAGTAGTCACGCTGATGAAATAGCAAAGCCTTCAAATTAACGTGATTCATGAGGCATTGGTTTCCAGTGCACACCGTGGAATAGGATAGCAGGTATTTACTTTTGCAGTAAAGAATTTTAGGGACTATTGGGGATGGGGAGCAGAGGTAAATTCTAAGAAAAATAGTCTCTACATGGAGCTTAGGTGTTCCTCTGTGAACTCTTAACATAACCCGTTTCTTCAAAATCATGGAATCATTGACTTGGAAAGAACCTTGGCTGTCCACTAGTTTACACAGTAGGGATTTCTTAACTGTTTGTCTCAAGATGGACTTAATGAAGGATGCATAAATATACCACATGCAAGAACCTTTCTACAGAGTTTTCTGCCAGGTGATCTTCCAGCTTCTGCCTGAATACCTTAAATGACAAGAAACTCATCACCACCTGAGTAACCCATTCCAAATTTGAATGGCTCTGATTAATAGAAAATTTGTCCTAAGAGAACTCAAATGAGTCTCCTTGTGGTTTCCACAGATTTATTTCTCCTATTGGTAATACTTGGTGTCAGGAAAAGTAAATCTAATTCTTTACTAGCCATTAATGTTTTGGAAGATGACTGTTATTTCAGCTGCCCCACTCTAAGTTTTCTCCAGTCATATTGGCTCCAATATTTCTTCCTTCTATAGTTTCCTCCACGGGGACATATTATTTGAGATGTGACTTGACACAAGAAAAGTAGTACTATCATATTTTTGTTTACATTAATAATAATAATGAGTGTATTGAATGTTTATACTTAACCCAGTGGTAAGTGTTTTACATGGATTTTTTTCTCATTTGATATTTGCAAGAGCCCTATGAGAAAGGTATTATTATTATTACCCTGATTTTCTAGATGTAGACACTAAGCTCTTACTAATGCCACCTAAGGTTGTATTCACTCTTTTGTTTTGCTTTATTTTGTTATATTAGTTGATTAAAATGATGCTTGTGATCAATAAAATTTTAGACTTTTCCCCCATGAATTGTTGTCAATGTTCTCTCTGTTCTATTTTCTAAGCTAAATGCAGAACTTTACATTTGTACCTATTAAATTTCTTATCAGTTTCATCACATTTTTCTTTCTTTTTTCCTGAGTGAGAGTGCATTTTTTTCTAGCATTTTCATAAAATTCTGTTTTGATCTAAATAAATGTTAAACGTCTTGTACAACATTGAGTTTATCATTAAGAATGTTAACTACCCTTCCCAGGTTTGTTTCTTTTTCATACATGATAAATTTGCCTTCTATATACTTACACAAATAATAATAAAAATGCTAAAGAAAACAGGTCATCAACCCTGTTTAGGTTCAGTTGTTCAATTTACCTAACTACTATTTAGCTTTCATTTTCTCATCTTATTGACCAGGACACTATGAGACAGTTTGTCAAATGCCTTGTTGAAAATAACATATGTGCTTGCTTCGGCAGCACATATACTAAAATTGGAACGATACAGAGAAGATTAGCATGGCCCCTGCACAAGGATGACACACAAATTCGAAAATAACATATACTATATCTGGCACATTCTCTTTTATACCTATCTAGTCGCCTCATCATGAAAGGAAATGAGACTCTTTTGGTATTACTTTTTACCGATAGACCTTTACTGTCTCCTAGATTTCTTCCACAATGTTATATTCTTGTATTTTTTTAAGAATCAAGATTAAATGTACCTGTTTAGGATTTCCAGAATCCAACTATCCAGTCTTTTGGCATCTGTACAGATTTTCATGATTTGTTCAAGAATACTGACACTGATTCAGCAACCCAATCAGTAAATTTTATTTATTTTGTCTGAATTTAAGAATTAAACTAACAAACGGGATTATCTTGCTATTGTTTCCTCTTTCTTAGATTTCATTTCTTGCTTTGCTTCAAAGATATAATCAGTTTCCTTTCTGTCTTGTCTTATTTCTCACTGGCCAATTATCTGAACAAAAATGGATTCTAAACTAGAATGTTCTCAAGATAAGAGCAATTCGTGGTACTTAGTGTCATCATCTCTCACTCTTATTTGCAATCAAGATAAAATAAAAGTATTATCTAATTACATAACCACATTAAACAAATTTGATTCTGTAAACCATTGTAAATCAAAACCTATTATACTTACAGTAGAGGAAAACATTGCAGTTGGGGAAAATCACCAAAAAAGTAAGACACCAAAACTGTATGCAGTAAGTCCAATAAAATAACAAAAGAAATCTCAAAACCAAGAAAAAAACTGTGAGACATAATAGAGATAAAGATCTTACAGCTGGTGACAAATGGGCACTAGAAGGAGCTACTATTAATATCTAATGAATTGTCAAAAAAATTGAAATATTAGACATTTCAGAAATCAAAATGACTGATTTGGGAACAGTGGAGGTACAATTTTACAGTAATTGAAATAAAACTACATGGTACTTCTTGGACATGCAATTTCCATAGTAGCATTTTTTTCTCCTTATAATCTTCCTCTCTAAAGTCTAAAGTGATGAATAATGTCCCATATCTGCTAATTATTTTACTTATCTTGTACTTAATTCATCCACAAAAAAACTCCCAATCAAACAAGAATGTGGTAGGTCTAAAGAGTGTGTCATAAGGATTAATGCTGAAAACATAAAGAAGTATATAGTGTGAGAGTGGTCTGAAAGCTAGGTAATAGGCAGTTCTATTCCATTTGGTCCCCAGACCACCAGTTGAACCCCGAACAACGGGTCTTAATCCTTCTAACACACACACATGAACACATATCTATACTAGTCATTCTTTACTAACTTTCAGGGACCCCATGACTTATTGTTCTCAGCTATAGGACCCCACACCCAATTGGCTGAGGTTTATCCTCTTCACCATTTTCTTCAAATTGTCTTACCCTAAGTTATTCACACTAATGGAAAGAAACTGATTATCTTCTGTTTTTTGAACTTCATTATTATTAATATTTTTCTTTCATGCACATGGATATTTGAGAGCTACCTGCACTATTTAACTACTAACAGAGCTTTGTCTCCTCCCATCTAAGTCTCTACTTTCACAAGACATATTTGCTGAGCCATGACATCTGATAATGTTTAAAAAGAGACTTGGCACGACCTTGTCTGCAATACATGACTATGGTTGTGTCTATATGAGATAAATGGCTGATGTGTGACTGTTTGCAGAAACCTAGTAAAAACTGGCTGAGAACATACTTGGGTGTGGCACACCATCAGCTAATGGCTAAACTTTTGTCTGGAAATCTCCCTTAGTTTGATAGATCATGTAAGTTGGAAATAAATTTCTAAGGAACTGCTTCGTAAGAAAAGGGCATTTCTTACATTTAGGAACTCACCCTAAAGAATAGTGCCCCGGCTACTTCCTTACTAAAAGATTTGTTATTTTGTATGCAAGTTACATGTTAATCTTTTCACTATTAAAATGATATGCTAATTTCTTAAAATTTGGTGAGTGGTTCCAAGAGCTATTTTAAACATTGAATAAATATTGTATCTTAGATAAAAATTTAGGGAAATGAGAATATGCTTAGACATATAGGAGAAATTGAATGGCCTTTGGTCAGAAGCATCTGATTCAAAGGTAATTTTTGAGTGTTCAGTTTTCACCATTCTTACGGGGAACCGTTCTACTCAATCCATGTCACTAAAACAGACAAGAATCATTCCAAAATAGCCTCCGGTCACGTTCTCTGTTCAAGCCAAACAGAAACATTAATTTAAAAATAAAGCATCTTTCACCCATCTGTGAGGCTGAATTTTATTTTTTAGAATAGATTTTTTTCAAGCTCTTTCTGACTAGGCACATTTGATTACATTTGTGCCTTTAATCTGTATGTCAGTGCTGAAATGAATCAAATAGGTCCTTGCCCTCTTTCAAAATAATTGCCTTTGCAGTGATTTTTTAGAAGCTAATAAAACCAAGCTAGAGATAAAACACTAGGAAAAAGGAGAGGCTAGATAAATACTATCTTTACAGTTGAGTTCTTTCAGCAGTACCTAAGAACAGCAACAACCATGACGAGGAAAAATTAAGAGAGAGCCATTTATTTTCTTTCTCATTAAGCAAAGCGGCTGCTTAGGTAAAGATGATGATAATAATGACACAGTGCAGAAAGCTTTTCCTGCAGTAACCTTAAAACTCAACTTCCATCTTGAGCCATTTCTCCTGGTGAACATATATGTAGTCATTAGCATGCATTTTACTACATGTGTTTTTCACTCCACATCTGTGCATAGTGTTATCTCATTAATTTGTCTTTTCTTCTCTTTAAGATTATTTTTAAAAATTAAAAACAATTATAAAAAGCACAGACTTCTATATTGCAATATTTATCAAAGCTATGTTTACAATATTGAAGTAAATGCTTAACAATAAGATATCTGTTAAGGTATGATATAATTTTATTACATGACCATTGAAATCTTGCCATGCAATATGTATTGACATTGAAATATTTATAAAATATTGGAAGCTGAAAAAGCAAGTAACAAGATAGCATGCTCATATCATACTATTTGTTTTTAATTTTCTATGCATATGCATAAAAAAAGAAATGACATTTTTAGTGTAAATGGACGACTTACATTATTTTTCCTTCCTATGTTCTCCCAGTTTTCTTCAATAAGCATGTATTATTTAGAAATTGAGAGGGAAAAGTTAGCAAGGACGATATCTAGAAGAACTTTATAATCCTCCAGCTTCCCTTCCTCTTTATAAGAGTTAAGCTCCATGTCACCAAATTAGCCTCTTCCTGTGTTAGTACTGAACGAATCAAGGCAGTAGATGACTATATAGTGTTTCTTCTTTTTTGGTATGTTACTATGGTGACTTATATTGATTGCTTTTTAACTGTTAAATTAGTCTTACATTCCTGGCATAAACAGCACTTGTTCATTATATATATATTTATATTGCTTGATTTGAATTGTTAATATTTTGATTTTATGTTCATGAGGGTTATTGCTTTCTAGTTTTTTCTTGTAATGTCTTTGTCTGTTTTTAATATCAGCGTAATGCTGGTCTAATAAAATACATCAGGAAGTGTTCCTCTTCTATATTGTGGAAGGGATTATATAGACAATACATTGATTTTTCCTTAAATGTTCAATGGAATTCATCATTTTTGGAGAGGTTTTTATTATTATAAATTCTAGTTCTTTTACAGATACAGGGTTAATCAGTTTATCCATTTCATGTTGGGGGAGTTGTGGTAGCTTGTGATTTTCAAGTGGTATGCTTATTCTAAGTTGGGGAAGAAATGTGCATAGAGTTGTTAATAGGGTACTTTATTATCTTATTAATGTCTGTAGAGGCTGTAAAGATGTTTCCTCTTTCATTTACAATTTTGGTTATTTTTGCTTTTTTTTTCTTTCTCTATCTTATTAGAGAACTATAAATTTTATTAATTTTTTTCAAATAACCATCTTTTGGTTGTATTGATTTTATGTGTTCTTTTTCTGTTCATTTCTTCTGTTTGCTTCGAGTAATTTTTGTACTCGAATATATTTTAAATAATTTGATTATATTTAAAATTACTCCTTACAATTTGTGTAAATTACAACATAAACACTTAGAACATACAAGTTCTGACAATGAATTTCACAAACTCATCCTAGACAAAGTACTCCATCCCTCACTGCTGAGTATCACTACGGTCACCTTCGAAGGACTCCCCTTGGGAAGCTGTGCCCCGATGCCAGTGCCCAGTCCACCCTTCAGAGCAGTTCTGGAACTCTTTTCCAGAACGGCCATTGGAGCTGTCGTCATCCCCCAAATCTGACAATTAAGTTTGTGAACTTGCCGCCGTGCACTTGTATTGGCAGCACCGCACAGACAACTTGGTAAGGTGTCATAACCTGTGGAATGGCCATCAGACCTGTTGTCATCCCCTGAATCTAACAATTAAGTTCCTGAACTTGCCACTGTACAGTGCTAACAAAGTAACCTCACAGTGGCAAGTTTGTGGCCTTAATTGGCAGATTTTGGGGATGAGGACAGCTCCGATGGCCATTCCAGAAGAAGAGTCCCAGAACTGCTCTGAAGGGTGGACTAGGCACTGGCATCGGGGCACAGCTTCCCAAGGCGGGTGCTTTGAAGGTGGCCGTAGTGATATTCAGCAGTGAGGTATGGAGCAGCACTTTTTCTAGGACAGGTTCGCGAACTTCATTGTCTGACTGTGTACATCACAGGACTGTACCTTTTAATTAATCTCTTTCATTACAGCCAAGTTTTTAAAATTAAAAATGACTGCCTTACAATCAAGCTTCATTCTCCTCCTTTTTTGTGAAGTTGATTGAACTTTTTCTGTGACTGTGTCATGTGGCCTTTCTCTACTTCGGTTGCCTCACGTAGTACTTTCTGCCACAGGCAGACTTATCTCTGCAGAACCATGGCAAGCCCGAGCTTCCTTTATCCCAAGTCAAATCTAAAGCATAATGTTAATAACTGCCATTTATTTTGTAGCTACTGGGTACCAGACACCATGTTAAACATTTTACATGCATTTTATCTACACAACAAGCCCTTTGTTACTGGCTATTATCCACTTCATTAAGAATAACAGAAGCTCAGAGAAGTAGCATGATTTACCAGCCCATAGCTAATATGTGGCACATCCAGAATTTAAATACAGGTCTGTCTGATTACAAAGCTACACTCATCAATACTATACTATATACCATCCTGGCATACTTTTATATTCTCTTTTCATTAGAGTAAAGATATTTTATTTTAATACTAGAATATCTTAGAAACCTATAAATAATGTACTACACTGTAATTTCTTCTCATCATAAGTTCTCAATATGTGTATAAAAATTTAACTCTTTTCCACGGTTGTAGGTCACCTTTACTTCCTTGTAGAGTTTTAATGGCACATTCCTGAACTGCTTACAATGTTTTACCTAATACATTGGAAATCTCATCTCTTTGTAATTACCATCCTCTTGTTTTGCCCAAGGTGCCACTAATATTATAACTCAGGGATTTTCATACTTTAGTGAGCATCAGAATCACCAGGAAGGCTTGTTAAACAGATTGCTGGGCCCCACCCCCCAGAGTTTCTGTCTCAGTAAATCTTGGGTGGGGCTGAAGAATTTGCATTTTTAAAAATGTCCCAGGTGAAGCTGATTTTCCTGGCTCGGGGACCTCAGTTTCACTATTACTGGTATAGTGATGTAGCAGATCAAATTGTCTTTAGTATGTTAACATGATATTGGTAGAATAATAAATGATATGAATTTCCACTTAACTTTATGAGTTTAGTTTAAATCATACAAGTATGAAGGGGAAAAGCATGAGGAAAAAAATCTGAAGAACATAAATCACTGAAGTTATTCTACACAAAATATATTCCATCACCAATAAAACTTTTAAAAAACTCCACAGACACATCATTGATCCATTAGGATCACAGTATACATTAGTTTATGAAAAGCTTTAAGAATTTTGTTAATAAAGGTAATTGTCAAATTATATTCAACTAAGAATTTCCTAAACTTATTTGGTCATAAAACACTATTCTAGGTAGAATACAGTATACGCTAGTGTTTTTCAGGACATACTGTGAGAAATGCTTCTCTAAAGTAATGTTTTTATATGAAAGGTCAGGCGTCCCTGGGCATCTACCGGAATCATAGAGGCTCGGTGCTTGTTCAACAGCATTTGGATAACACCTAGATTCTGTCCAGAATCTAGGCCTACCTTTCCCTAGTATGGCTCTTGGAACATTGGAATTACTTCCGAGAAAAATAATGACACACTTAAAATTTACTTAAGGATAGAAGCAGAAACCAGCATAGAAGATACCAAAGGTCTTTTAGGAATCACCTAGCTCTATTCTAAATATGTGTATCATCAGACACCTGATAACCTGATACAGACTTATGACTTGAACTGATGTCCGACTAAACTGTTCAGTTTGTAAGTTTTGTCATTCATTTCTTTAAAAATGAAGACCGTGATTTTTTTCATATCTGATATTCTGAAACACTTCCCAGTCTGAACTTTCCCAACAGCAGTTAAGCAAGTGCAACTTTATGCTCTGTCAGAAGACTGGAATGGAGCTCTGCTGGATCAAGTAACTTGAACTCATTTTGTGAAACCTAAGTGTTTTCATACAGTCATCTCACTACCTAGGCTTCACTCCCTTTGACCCACAGGCTCAGGACAGAATCCTCATGTGGGGCAAACCGAGAACAGAAAGGTGCAATCACACCCAAACTCCCTGCATGATGCCTGGAACCACAGGAAGAAAACAGCTGCAAATGCCCCTCCCGTACAGACCTCTGCCCACCCAGTATCAGCAGTGAACACCAAAGAAATTGCAGCAGTGAGGGTCCAGAGAGGCTGCAAACATGAGAAACCAGAGAACTAGAGATGGGGACAGGTGACCCTTTCTGTATGAACATGCTTTTCCTTTATCATAGGCAAGGCAGAAGTAGAAAGACTTGAATAACCACTTTAACTATACAATTAATCTCAAGCAGTGGGCTAGGGCTGGAGATAGATTTGAGTGTCATCCCCATAAAACAGGAGGTAGAGTACAGGATTAGTTATACACATAAAAACTCCACTGCTGATGCTGATGAAATTTATTTGGTGCAAAATTTATAGGTACCTCTATTGTTTTATATATATATATATATATATATATATATATATATATATATATATATATATTTTTTTTTTTTTTTTTTTTTTCTTTTTGGTATATGGGTAACTCCCTGGCTGGGAATCAAACCCAGGCCGCAGCGCTGACAGTGCCAACGCCGAAGCCTTAAGCCACTACACCATCAGGGAACTCCCTATTGTTTAATATTTTAAGAGAATTCTGTATGTCAATTTTGATAAATTAATACGTCTCTTACATTATTGTAGGTAGCTAAGCTTTTCAAAAACCAGACGTATAGTCTACTGGTACATTTGTATTTGTTTTCACAAATCACACCACATCATCTGTGAATAATATATTTAAAATCTTAAATCTAGATACTGTATTAAAATTAATAGGCGCTATCACATTTGATCCTTACAGCAATTTTATGAGGTAGGTGAAATTAGGACTTTTTCACATGGCTTTCAACACAGCTTAGTGAAAATTTAAATACCTGTTTTTGTTTTGTTCCATTTTGGTTTTATACCAATAATGTATAGGGAAGACTTTCCTGATCTTTTATTCATGTCTTCAGTTATTTGAATTTTTAAAGAATGAATTATTTCAATAATCAGAAACAATAAAGGTTTTTAAAAATCTGCTAGAACTGAACTAGCTTTTCAAGGGATATCAGTTCTATGGGGAAATAAAATCCATCATCATAAATGACTTTGTTTTTCAGTACTAAAAACAAAAATATCTATATTACTGAGTGAAATAAACAACTGCCAGAAATATAATTAAGGATTCTCTGAATGACTCTGAGGCTTAGAATAAGAATCAACTCTTACTATCCCATCTACCAATGTTGTACGGATAGTTTAATCATGAGGCTTGCGGAATACAGCATTAATTCCTTGGATTATGTAGAAAATGGGGCAAGTGCCATTATAAAATGGTCAAATATATTTATACGTATTTATTAATCAAAATAGGTGAATACATAGGAGAAATAAAACAATTGGAGATGCAGATCATTGAAGGTACAAATGAATTCTCACAGAAGTAGCACAAACTTTGGTGAGAATGATTGATAATCCTCTCTGAGGTGAACAAGGAGAGTCAATATGTGCCTCACAGTTAGATGTGGTTTGTGTCCCAGATCGTGCCTAATCTCATTTGTTATTTACTATGCATGCACTTCAAGTTCTTGCCCTCATACCCAGGGATAGGGAATCCCGGTGAATGAGGATGAAGGATTGGATGAGGGTACCAGTTTTACACATTAATTTCTGCCCAACTGCATCGGAGTGGCTGCTCTCAAAATACCGTACAACAAAGAAATGTGGAGGGAA